>JARBXR010000016.1:0-101474 GCA_029100535.1 Stemphylium beticola | reverse complement strand
GTATGTTGATTAACGCCCAGTCACCTGATGGTTATTGGTGGCGCACAAAGAATATGACGCATGCATTCGATCCTACATCATGGCTGCGTGCAGACAGATCAGCCAGCGCATGTTCGAGACGCTACCGAGAGAATTGTGAGGCTTGGTATACAGTGGATTATCGGCTGATGCATGTATTCCGGAAGAAGACAAAGACATGGAAGAAATGGATGGCGTAGAGTTGTTCCAGAAGCTCAGGGACGCCGCAGATGCTAACAAATCCACGCCGCTCCACAAACGCTTCTCGTGCCTCCGACGGCATTGCTTCCAGGATTCGTACATGGGCGTTGAGTTTGTCAAGGAGCTCATTAATACGCACTTTCGACTCACGTCTTTTCGATTGCGCGTCGAGGAGTTGTACTCTCGGCGCGGCCACCAAGAGTTTTTCATGATGGATGGATTTAATCTTGGCTGTCCCTTGGGAGAACTTCTAGCACGAGTCGAAATCTCGGTTGCCTCGCTTCAGTGTAGACTGGGTGAGATGTTGCAGCCGCTCATGGCTATCAAGAATCCTGATTGTGTCACCGAGATTACCGCACCGAGATCTGTAGCAAACTGTAATTCCTATGGCTTGGAAGAACGCCTAGCTACTTCGCAAGAACTCATTGACGCACTTACCCTCGATCTACGGCGGATGAGATTGAAGGGCTTTTGCGTACTTGTTCGGTGTGATGGCTCAATCATTTACACTGCGAACGAGAAGCGTGAAGAGCCAAAAACCCGCACGTCAACACTTGTAGGTTCGACAATAAAGACGATGTATTGTAGCAGCCGTTAACACTCTCTAGAATACCGCGGGAGTCAAGCCAAAGCAGTTGAATTCGAAAAAGCTTGATGAATCAAGAGATGTATATGAGCCCACCGACATGGTTGCAACAGCGTCATCTATACCACAAAACAGCACCATGCAGATCAATGTCACTTGTGGAAGCGCCAACAAGTCAACCATCGGGTCCGCAAAATCGATCATCAGGCCCAAACTTATGCCAAATCAGCCCTCGACGCAAGACAAAAGCGACATCAAATCAAAACCCGCCCGCGCCAAACCTATCCCCAGGATGTCAATGAGCGGAAGCAAGGCTGTTTTCAAACAGCCGATCCGTAGTACTAGCGCAGCAAAGTCCGCGACAGTCCAAGTGCGAAACCCGACCGTTACCTCAGGAAGTAATATTAAGCCTAGCGACCGTCGATCAGCCCTTTCATCTACAACGAGTAATGACCATAATTCTACAGCTGCAGTTACCTCAACCACAAGAAAAAGGAAATAACACTAGGAAAGCCCAGAAGACATACGAGCCTTCTATGAAAAGAGACGAGCGGAAGTGCGCGCCTTCTTCGACTCTCAACGCACGGAACAAAAGGGGACGAGGTCGAAATGAGGTAAATGCGTTCACGCTGTTGCGATGAATATACAACACTATAAAAAAGTGTAGTCATCATCTTCGTTATCTGGAAACAAGGCTTCTCTACACCTCCGTGTCTACGACCAAAGGCGGCACAAGACACCTGCACATGGTTACAACAGCCCCATTTCTCAGATCTAATATATTCACAAACACCCCATTCACATTCACCTAGTCTCAGTCGCCACCGGAACAGCGACAGCAACCAGAGTCGACGTCTACGCCTCTCCTCCACCAGCATCAACCTCCACCACCTCCTCCACATGCGCTGCACCGCCCCTAGAAAAATCCTACATGGAATCCTTCCAATTATACATAAACTTCACGACCCTCTTATCCTCATCACTAATCCTAAATTGCGGATGCACAAACCGCGCCTGGTTCCCAATCGTCCTTATCGACCTCCGATCCTGACTTCACTCGGTAAGCGGATACCGCAACGCATCATCCGGATTCTGCGCAATGAGCTCTGCATTCGCGACG
Source organism: Stemphylium beticola (assembly GCA_029100535.1). Lineage (NCBI taxonomy): Eukaryota > Fungi > Ascomycota > Dothideomycetes > Pleosporales > Pleosporaceae > Stemphylium > Stemphylium beticola. Next base: position 99,549 of record JARBXR010000016.1, on the reverse strand, counting down.
CCGCGCGACGAATAGTGCATGATGGAGTGGACGTAGTATGGGTGGCCTTGGTAAAAGGGCCAGTCGTGTTTGGCGAAGTTGTAAGCGAGGAAGCCGTAGGTGCGTTGGAGGTGTTCGGAGGCGCAGAGTTGGGCGGCTGTGAAACCGTCTTTTGCGGCGGCGGCCACGGCTGCGTCTTAGCCCAGCACTTTTATGGTCGAAGCGCACGTACGTGTCGCGGTCGAAGCGTTGATGCTCGTGCAGGAGGCCGAAGATGTGACCTGTCAAGGGGGAGAAGTGTGTTAGGATCATTTCTCGTTTCAAGTTAGGACAGCCTGCGTTACTTACCCAGTTCATGCGCGACTGTGTGGGATGTGTTTTCAGACTCTCCAATCCCCACTCTATGACGTGCAATCGCTATGTCGTTGTCGTCGTAGCCGACGGTACTCCGGCCCTGAATTGTACCTGTGGTATCTCAAGACACGACGACGGCTTCGTTCGGTATGCGCCTATCCCACTTACCCTCTTCATCATAGCAGTAAGGGTACTTCTTGACGCGGCTAGGGGGCCAGCGCGTCAACTTGAGGGAGTGACCATTCTGTTTACTGGGGTCTCCGATCTCCCGGCGCCATGTTTCCCAGCCTTCTTCCATGGCCTTGGAGAGCTTTTGCTCGGCGAGCTCTTCCTTGAAACACTAGGGGATTTCGGCAATGTTGCTACCGACGCGGGGCCATCGAGTACGGAGGTGGTTGGGGAATCTGGACGGGTTAGCTTCGTGGTGGAGATCGGGAGTCTGAATGGACTCACCCACGTGGGCTGAGAGTTTTGTCGAGAGTAAGGTTGAAGGAAGACCATTCGTCTGGACATGCAAGGCCCAATCCGAGGAGAAGAGTTAGCAGCAAGATTGATAGCATGATGCTGAGTCGAACAACGCTTTTGCAGTGGGCTGGATTGACTGTAGTGGAAGTCTTCTGGAGGGGAGGGGAGCAGTTTGGTATACCGTTGCCGGAAGGGCATTTTTGTGGGGAAGATACTTGCTATCAGGGCGTTGCAGTGTTGTTCATGATTGCTGAGCGAAGCATTGGCAATAGGAACCACCATAATATCCGTGCACTGATCTCAAGGAGTGATGCATGACTGTCGAATAGGTGAAAGTCCTTGAAATGACCTACTCTGGTAGATTCAAACACCGCATACTTGATGAAAAAATATGGGACGTCACAGCACCTGACAGTGAACTGAGTGAACTGAAAGCGTGGAACAGATGATCTAGTTTCTAAGCTTTTGGTGCAACATTGTCATGGGAATGAATAGATGATAGGAGTGTGATTGAAGAGTAGTGTAAGAGGAAGACGATCAAGTTGTCTAGCCCCAGCGACGCTTCTAGGATACTGGGGTTTCCTGGCGCTTCGTTAGCAGATTTTTTTTTACAAAGATCCATCACACTCACCACTTTCAAGACTTCGTAGGGATTGTCGGTATCCAAAACCACGGCCTGAGGCTTCACTCCATCCGCCCACTTCCTCTCCCATTCAACAGCGCCATGGGAGCCATTCACAGGCCCGCCGTCTCCCGAACTTGTCGTACCATTTGGATGTTTACCCCCATGACCAGCGTCACGGCCCTCTGCAGCTGTTCCATGAGCCAGGATATCTCCGTTTCGACTGCCTTCCGAAAATGCCTGATCGTTTTGCCAATATACCGATCTACCTCCCGTCAGCGCTTGCAGCTTGTCACCAACGAGAGTTCCAGGCTTGGCTGGCGCCTCACCCTCATTGAACCTGCGTAGGATGATGTAGCCTACGAGGCCCCAGATGAAGATGAAGGTTGCCGAGCAGCTGGCGATGACGAGGGTTGGTACTACGAAAATAAGAGCAAAGCCGACTACGAAAAAGGTGAGAGCCAGGGATACGAGTAGGCCGAGGAAGAGGCAGGTGATCAGGGAGACGACGAGGGTGGCGGCTGCAAAGGCGAGGAAGAGGACGAGTGGGAGGCCGGTCAATGCCGTTTGAGCAGTAAGGAAGGCCTGTGAGGGATTATCAGTATCAAATTGTTGATCGAATAGATGAACATACGGCGGCTTTGGGGTTGTGGTGGGCGTAGACGCGAGCCTGTTCGATCATCTGCTCACGTTGCCTGTGTGGAAGAATTTGGTTGGTCGTGTGTTCGAGGTGGGCTTCCACGCTCTTCGCGGCATGCTGGACCTGATGACCGACATTACCGACCATGTCTCCAGCTGTCTGGATGATGGTGGGCATGGTGAGTATGCGAAGACAGATGAGATGGACGTAAGATTAGCAGTCAATGGGGGAACAATTGATGATGACTTTGGTATTTCCGTATAGGAGAAAGAATGGCGATAGAGTTTGAATTGTTTATTGCGTGGGCCGCAATCGCACTTGGGCGTCTAGCTACCGCGAATCAAAGTAGGCAAGACCCGTATGGTCGGCGATGGCACTTGTCGTGCGGAGTGCAGCAGTCTGGAACGCGTGCAGCGTGGTTCGCGTGTACGTCATGCAATCCGCGCTAGCGCCCACCCCTGTCGCTCGGCTATCACCTGCAATCTCACCGCCCAAGGTTCTGCCAATTCGAGATCGAACTTTTTGACATGTCGCGACACGCCCTCCCATATCGCGCCCGCACCACCGACATGAGCGAAAAGAAGAGAAAGAGAGGCGGCGAGAATGGCGAGCGCCCAAAGAAGAAGTCGGCGGGTTTGCCGCAGGGCAAGGTCAGGGTCGACATGGTAGAAAATAAAGAGACGTTGGGTCCGCTGCTGGGTATGTAAATGCATCTCCGGAGGCTGGCGCATGTCTTTTGGAGCTATCGTGACGCATAAGAGATCGCCCAGTATTCTTTGTCCCTCAGCTGACGTTTGCAAGCTGTCACGCCGGGTCTCACGGTTCCACCTAAGATTTCCTTCAATCCTTACAAGCGCAGCAAGATCCTCCCACAGGGCGAGAGCACCGAGCTGCTCTTCCAGTCGTCCGACCATCCCCGTCTTGACTATAGCGCACAAGAAGAGCGCGATGGAAGCTCCGAAAGCCAGCTCCAAGACTACATCGGCGTGTACGACCCTGCAACCAGCAAGCTCCAACTCGTTCCCGTCAAGAGAGTCGTTGTACGGAGCACACTACGAAGCGAGGCTGAAGAGATGCGAGAGGAACAGGCCGCTTTGGAAGCGCAGAACAACACCATCACGGCCAAGAGAGCTGCGCTTGCGGCAGAATTCGGATCCAAGAAGTCTAGGAAGGCTCTCGAGGACAGGACGCTGAACGCAATCAAGAGCGGCGCAGGAGCCGACGAGGTTGCTGAGAACGTCCTGCAGCAAATGTCTTCTTCGACGAGCGTCATGCCTACCAGAGAAGACTTAGCAGCGGCCGTCGACAGCTCCAAGCCACGACCGATTCCAAATCTCGCGGCTGAATACCCTCCTGACGTCTACCCTATCGAAGTCGTTGTTGGCAGCGAGCTGATGACCATGCTAGAAGTAAAAGACTGGGTACAAGCATCAGCAGCTGGTCAAGGTGTCAGCGTCACCAGCAAATATGTGGCGAAGCGCATCGTCAAGCTTGCGAAGAACAAGCAAATCCAGAAGTTGAAGGTACTGCGCTTCATCTTGCTGTGCATCAACTTTAATGCATCCTTGATTGGCGGAGGTGGCCCTCGACCGAAGAAAATTCCCATCAAAGGCAAGTTGGAAGCAGCTATGGGTGAAGACACACCGGCCGGATGCGTCATGGCAATCAGGCGGAAGTTTGCTCCAGAAGGGTAAGTTTCGGTCTTTTCCCAAATTGCAGATCCGCGTATTAACACGTCTAGCAACTCCGAGATGCCTCGCTGGAACGTCGACAACCTCATGACCCACATTGCAGCTGCCGCTCTCATCGTCGACGACTACGCAGTCGATGTCAACGATCTCCGAGAAGATCTCAAGCTTGAGAATAAGGAGTAAGTACCGTCATCAATAGGAATCTGTGCCACTACTAACACTCCCTAGAATCAAGCAATACTTTGCGGAATTGGGCTGCAAGCTCGCAGCACCCACCCAAACCGACCTCACAAATATGAAGCTCACCAAGGCTGAGAGCGCAAACCATTTCATCGCAAAGCTGAAGCTGCCATTGACTTTCCCCAAGGTTGGTGGAGCGCGACCGAAGAAGCGGTAAAAAGGTTTGAATTCAGTAGTAAGCATCACACGCGGGAGTTTGGGAATAATATCATCGACAGCTATGAATACCAGATCATTGATCAGTCTGGCGTAAGCCTTGTCTTCTTCATCATTTGAGATGAGATTTTGGCTTCCTGAGTCGTGCGGCTCGAATCGATGGCGGCCTGGAACCACTTTCTTCTCTATATTCTACTTCACCATTATCTACTAATTCGCAACACGATCTGGAACGGAATTCCCTCATGACGACAAGTACCCCAATACTACCATCCGTGCTCAACGCACACGTGGAGTTCCCAGCGTCAAACCACGATGAAATCATGACACAAGCACAACGCCACATGGCTCTTTCCCCCACAAAAGTCCCCCACCACCAGATTCCGATCTACACGTCAAACAAAGCCATGCACATTCGAAACACATAGACTAACCCCCTAGCTACCTACATCATCGAACAGCCCTCTTCCCGCGGCGCACACAAACCAACCCTCATAATGACATCACCATCGTCACCAGCGCCCTCTCATCCAAAAGGTGACGACACGACAACTTCATCGAACGCACCCCATCCACACGCCATACCTATAAAGCCGATTCCCACACGCATATCTCGCACCCATTGCTTACCCCCTCTCTTGCAACAACAAAACTAAATGCCCAAATCCACCGGTCCCCTCCTCGAACAAATCGGCGTCGGCACCGCAAACCAATCTACTCCAAACACAACCAAACCGACCTCAGCAACAGACGCCGTCGATATGAGCGACAACATGACTTCCGCCGCGGACAAGATCGGCGCGAATAAAGGCACCAATGCGATTCCGCAGGAGAATCCTAGCGTGCTCTCGAGCGCTGGTGCGATTGGGAAGAACTGTACGTCGTCATCATCGCCACTTTCCCACTCTTTGTACAGGAGAGATAAGCTGGAGTAGTTTTGCTGATTGTGGTGCATAGTCAACCCAGATGGCGCGATAGGACAGATTGGGGAAAAGGTTGGGGGCCCGTTTAGCAAGGATGGCGTCATTGGAAGTCAGTTTGATGCGAGCAAGAATGGCATCGCGGGACATGTTGAGCGTGCGGTTGATGGGCCGAGTAACCCTGCTGGGAGCTCGAAGTGATGTTTCTGCTTGATGGGAATTTGAGCGAGTAATTGTAATATAGCCAAGAGGTAAAAATGTGTTTGAAATGTCCAACATTGCACCATGGACGTCTAGGAACCTGAGCTATAATGCTTGACCATGCACAACTCGAGTTGTACCTCTTCGTAAACATGCATTCTCATCCAATCTTGCCATCACAAAACTCGTTCATGCTAGGCATCATGTGGCGATAGATAACCATTGTTTCATGTATGCGAATGATATTATTGCTGATGCTTGAAAATCACTATCAAGTCATCCTCTCCTATAGATCAAGAGAACTGTGCACGACATTTCAGTCTGTACAACCTCTACTCTCCAAGCCTGCGTCCAGGGCCCATTGCCCCGAAAGCCGTGCTTGCACCGGTAGTCCTACCCGTGCTCGGTGATGCACCACTTCCAGGCGCACCAGTCGCCCTTCCACGTCCCTCAACAACATGTCCGTATCCCCTGTTCTGCACACTGCCCGGTACCGCTCCGAACCAACGCTGAACCACCTGAGGTGTACGAATGTAGTTTGTTCCACCACCAAACGTAGGCCAGATCCTCGTGAGGAAGTCGTAAAGATGTGCGGCAATGAGACCGGTCAATTGCGAAGCGGCTGCATCGGGACCGTCGATGATAAAGCTGAGGAAGAGCATAGCGAAGGGCAGGTACTTGGCGTCAAAGTTGATGATGAAGAATTGCACGGAACGCGTGGGGTTGTCCTGCCCAAAGGTGTATGCGTAGGCTAGGGACAGCGCTGGAAGGAACGTGTATGCGTTTAATAGACCACCTGCTGTTACCTTCACATGGACCGTTAGCACAGATCCATTCCATTGGGTCGGTATCGAGAGATTCAACAAAACAAGCAAAAGTCGTAAAAGTATGTAGGGAGCCAACACCGCCTTGCGAAATGAAGATTCGCAAAGCTTTCTCAAGTGACAATCCCACCATGCCTACACACCCCACAGCCCCTTTTGGATTTTGCGAATGACGGGACTGTGTGATATGCAAGGGTATTCTTCCTCAATTCCAGGAACCGCTTCAGCTAGAATTTTTTGACTGAGCGGGCAGATATGTTGAGGTGATTGAGACCGGAGTCTGTTCGTCGCAGACAGTTGTGTCGATGCGATATGTGTATGTGCATGTACATGGGATGGTGTGTGGAATAGCTACGAGTAAGTACTTACGACAATGACGCTGCCGACGAACATGGTATACATGAAGAAGTCGCCGGGCCTCGAGAAGCGACTGGACTCGCGCTCAATGGAGCTGCCGTATTGGTATAGAAAGTATGGATCAAGCAGAATAGCGAACTTCGGTTTCGTAATCAGAAACGCCGTGAAGACGCGCCAGAGTTGGGGAAACATCTTGGTGGTGAAGACATAGTGGCTCGCGAAGATGTACTGGTAGAGGCTAATGACGCCGCCATAGCCCAGGGCGGAGACAACAACAGCTGCAGCCGTGATAGTCCTGTAGAAGAGCTATTAGCGAATGCTTAAATGCGTCGTCTGGACAGCGGCATGGGGGCTGCGAAGTTGCTAGAGCTTGATTATCAGGGGAGAAGCTTACCTAGAGACTGGCGGGAGCGTCCAAAACACGTCCATGTTTGCTTGAAGCTGTGGCAGCTGTAGTCAAACGAGGTGGTGAAGAGTGATGGGCGAGGAACAGCAGAATGCTGCCTAAAGAACAAGAGGAAGCGAATTCGCAAGGTGGCTTTTGAAGGAAGCGGCGCGCCTTTGGTGGGGGGCCTTATGTCAGCCGTGCAACGGCGCACCAGATCACCTTATTGGTCCGACATTTCCGCATCGCGCCGAGGCATCGAGCGCAGTATCAAAGAGCTACTTTGTGACTCGTGCACTTGCGCCTCAAGCAGAATGCTGAAACATGCGAGTATGATACTTAATATGGGAGGAGCAACCACAGTATTTTGGGCTAAAAGGTTGTGATGACCGACATATTGCTTGTCGTTCTCTTGGGGAGCAAACTTCTTCATTTGCCAGCAGTCCAGGCACAATCGCCCATGATATTGTACAGCTCGTCAGTTTCTAGTGACTATCTCTCCGTGTGTCCTTTAACTTCCCCTTCCCTCCTTACCCACGTTCACGAGCCCTTTCCATTCGGCCCATGCACATCACTCTCCGCTCCCACGCCCGGCGTGCCCCTCTCCTCATAAGAATCCTCATACCTTCTCCAGATCTCCATGTCTCTCGCCAGTCTTTTGTGATGTCTGACACGGTGTTGATAATTGACCATGCGCTTGTCTGCCTCGAGCATGCCGCCTAATATCATGCCGGACATTTGTATGTATCTGTGTAGAGAATGAGATTGTGAAGAAGAGTAGGGATTGAGAGATGAACTATGGGGGCGGTTGTGATGAGGATATGAGCTTACGTTTTGAATTGAATGGTTAGACCGCGGTATACCGGGGACATGGTGTATGCGACACCACCTGCTACGGCGAAGAAAGCACCCCACTAGATGAGAGAGTCAGTTTACACATTTGCATCGCTGTCCATCACCAGATCTTTTTGAGAGAATGAGGCAGCGTATCTGAAATATGTCGCATGCAATACACTCAATCGCACGCGCACATCATGAGAGCATTCCAAGCGCTAACGGCCAATGCCTCTCTTCATTCCTGCTCTTGCTTCACTCTTTCTTCAAAATATCCATTCTCCAACTACCCAAAGACAAATCCAAGCATTACAACAACGACTCAAAGAATATCAGACACGTGCATGCCCCAAACAACATACCTTTGTACCTCCCACTAGCGCACCACGCGCCGCCTCCCAAGCGGCCTCATTCGTCTCCTCGTCTTTTTCCAAACTGCCATGTTGTCTCACCATCTTGTCAGTTGAGTAATCATTCGACCGTGGAAACAATTGGCGAAAGGCTGGATGTTCTTCCCCGCTCGCTTTCGTCGTGTTTGAGAAAGTGAGAACAGCGATCGATTCGATGAGGTGATGTCAACGTACATTTTCGGTCGGAGCTCGGACGTGAGCTTGTTTAGTGGGGGTAAATGCGATACCTAGGTAAGGGTGCCGCGCGCACGCGATCGCGACAAGCCAAGGCATGAAAAACCTATGGGATCGCTACTCATCCCCGTCTTCATTTATGCTTGTTGCAACATAACCGCAAAACACATGTTCAAAATGGCAACATTCTCTGGATAAGTCCTGAGACCTGCATCATTGTTTGTTAATGATTCTATATGGTATCTTTAAAGAGAAAAGGCTTCCGATTCAGCCAGCCGCTCCCAAGCCCTTCGAACATGTGCGTATGCATGTACTCAAAAAAGAAGCGGGATCATTGCATAGAAGAAAACAGAACGATATACCCCCCCTTTGAACAAGTGTACACTCCGAGTCGTTGTTACATGGTGCAGAAAAGAAAAACGCCGATTGACCTCTCTTCATAGAGGTGTATGCAAAAGCAAAGTCTATATGTACAAAAATCTGGGAAGCGATTCTGAAATGGCAAAATCGCGAGAAAAGATGATGAACGTGAATGATAGGATAATGAGCAAGGAATTCCAATGTTACTTGGAATGCGAATGCTGCCGCTCTCCTTGTTAAGTCGGAAAGGGAAATCCGACGTGCGTGTTGCCAAAAGACATTTCCAGTTCCTTTTCCAAGGGCGTAACGTCATAGTCGATTGTCGTCCTTGGCGTGGTGGAGATTTCCGGCATCAGGCTGCCAAGTTGTAGATCTTTCTCTGCTGTTGGTGTGCTTTCGATTGTGACTTGATCGAGAATTTTGCCTAAGCTGCCAGCTGTGTCTGGCCTTTCGAAGTCTTCTTCATCGACATCCATAGCGGTCGGTATGCCGTGTGCGATGTTGTAGTTGCGCAATAAATACTGTTGCAGGCGATACTCCTGCCGGGCCCAACTCTCATCCACAAGGCCGAGTGCGGCCTTGATATCCTGGTCTGATAGACCCATTGGATGACTGGGCTCCTTTGAAGTCTTGCTGACTACCCGGGTTGAGAACCTGCTTCGAACAGACGAAGATTTGGATTGCATGTTCGTCTGTACGTCATCGCGCATCGATTTGACTTGGTCTTCTGTTTGCTTCAGTGCCATTTGGCGCGATTCTTGCATCGTAGGAAGATAGAGAAGGGTTGTGTTCCGATGAAGCGCGTTTACGAGATCAGTGAAGCCAGTCAAAGCAATACCGTTATCTTCGCAGTATAGGTATTGTAGAGTTGTATTGACCTTGAGGACATCTGAAAGAGTACTCGCGCCTTGTACGCCAAGTCTTTGATCTAATGTTCTTAGTTGCGTGTCCGGCAAGGAATAGTCAGGGGGAGACACTTACACCTGATGTACAGAGCGCGCAAGGTTGTGTTACGCTGAAGACCACGTAATGCCCTGTTGATGCCAACACCTAGCTTGGTCGTCTCAAGGCGAGAGTCTTCGCCAGATATGTCAAGCCATTCGAGGCTCTTGTTGTCAGCAAACATCTTCTCCATTGCCTGGCACGTTTCTTCTGAGGCATCACATGGCAATGACGCCCGCGAGATATCCAGCTGTCGAATAGTGTTATTAGCAGCCAATGCTAATATCATCTTTCGAAAGTCGGCGTCTTCTTCAAACTCGAGGAGGCGGAGGGTGAAGTTGGAAGGTGCCAGGCCACTAGCAATAGCTCTTGTCAATTTGTCCAAATCCTCTTCAATTCGGTTTTCGCTGACGTCGAGATGTAGCTCGCGAGCCTTGCCCGGATGTTCCGTCATCGAGTGCAAGAGATATGCTATGTCCCGTCCAGTAAGAAAGCAATGATCGAGTTTGATCTCGCGAAGAGCTGAAGAGCGCTTGTAGTTGACTAGGTAACCGGCAATGGCGTCCACCGTAGCGGCATTGAGCGATGTGCCGCTTAGGGTCAATTCTTGTAACCTCCAACCTTGGAATGTCTCAACAGAGATCAGTGATTCGAGCCCAGATGACCGCGCGACGTGTGACAGGTTAAGTCGTGTGAGATAGCCAAAAACGCCAATCTGAGAGTCAAAGATGCTGGGCGAGAGCCGGAATGGATTCGACGATAGATCAAGGGTCTCTAGCGTAGTTTCTTGGGCACGAAGTGCATCTAGAACAAGGGATAGTGAGCGATCCGTTAAGCCACACCCGCTTAATTCAAGTCCCCGTAGATGGCAGGCTCGCTCGACGCCTGCAGCAACAAGGTAATCCAAGTCAGTATCTCCAAGCTGGATCTTGTTCAAAGCTATCCAATCGACATTCGTTGTTTGGTACTTGCATAGTGGAAACAATGCTTCCACAATACCGCAACCTTGGTCTCTGGCGCTCCCTCTAGACTCTCCATGTTCTCTGGGTTGTCGTGTGATGCAGGACGTGAAGTCCATTCTCCGAAGTTTTCGATTCGTAAGGGCCAACGCGCGAATTTCCTGGACTAGTAGGCAAGACCGCTCCAGCTCTTCAACGTCTAGCCGTGCGTATGTGCCGCGTTTTGTCTTGAGGCAAAGGTGTTCTGCGCCATTCGAGTCTTTCAGTCCGTTCAAGACATCCAGACGGACATCTTTGAACGAAATGCCACCAAAAGTCTCGTTATACCTTAAGGCGCGCATGACAGCAAGGAGCTCAAGCGTGGTGTACTGTGTCCTCCGCAGGCCAGTAGGTGGGAGCAGCTCGAATCGCGGAGCATCTTCGGGGGGATAGGTAATTTGATAACTGATGTTTTCGGGCTGCACATCATAGGCAACGCAGTATCCTGTCAGGGTCCGATCCAAGGAATCGGGGTCCATAGGATGTGGGCTCTCTTGCCGCACAATGTCCTGATGCACATCTTCAGGGACCAAGAAGTCAAACGGACGGGTCTCCCACTCTGGCCTAAGATTAGCTTCTACAGATCGCAGGCGTACGGCAATGTCCCGTGAGGCAAGGGATGCCAAGTGGAGAACTTTTGGCCGCTCTAGTGGTTTTCTACACAGCGTCAGAATTACGCTTGCTATAGGCATACAAGCACGTACCGGAAGGTCAGTTGAAAGGTGTCGTCGATTTCCTTCACGCAAACTTCAGTCAGCGTTAGGATGCCATGCGAAGATTGCATGCTGTGAGAGGCCAGAGAGGGACTAGAGGACCGCTGTGAAGGCGGCTTGAACAGCGGGATGATGTGTACTTTGTGCACGCCGATTGCAAGAAAACATACAGAAGCAGAGGCCTTGACCAAATCATCTGATGAAGATCTAGTCGTGGTTTTTCCCTGGGGACGGAGAACCACCTTGTATATGGCGTAGTGTGGAGGTACATAATCACGCTCTGCTTCTACAACGCGCGCGGCCAGGTGAGAGTTGTGTGCAGAAATGGGCTTTGCGTCAAATAAACGGGCTGCATTAGCTGCCTCCCGTATGATCTTAAGCCAGGCAAACATCTCTTCTGGGTCGCCGAACTGGAGAGTCATGGAGGAGGCATGATTTGACTCGTCATCCAGGTAGTACAGCTCGAGTGCAAAGTGTGGTCGGCCGTCGTCTAGATGGTACACGGCAACGATGTGGCGCAAAGGTATTCCTTGATGACGTTCTCCGGACGATTCTGAGGCCAGGGACTGGAGCTCGTGGGAGGAACCGATCGAAGGGCTGTGGCTGTGCCTGTATGTACTCATGCGATGCGAAGACGGGACCCTGCGATATTCAGTCCCCTCGCCGAAGCCTGGGGGCACTGAGGCGCATCCGGGAAAGGCTTCGATGGCCTTGGACTGGTTCTTGAAGCGTACTAGGTGCTTCTCAGTCAAGACCAAGTACTCCTTCTTCTTCCTGAACATGGAACTACTCGTCTGAACCTCGCCATGTTGCAGGACCTGAAGATCGTGCACATCCTCCCACAAGTATTCGCCAAAGATGGTCGAGTTTCGCGTTGAACTTGCCGAAAGAGGCTCGGGGTCGTCGTCGGCGGGGAGTTTGTATCCACGAAAGGAGCTGAAGACGGAGCTGGCGCGCTTCAGCTGGGCCTTGGACAGGCCTGATCGCGACGAATCCGACGTTTCTGCAGTGGTGTTTCCGGGTACGGTGCTGGTGTTGCTCGAGGGCGTTTCCATGTGTTGTGATATGTCGGAGAGGTTTGACATGAAGGAAGCGGTGCGCCGCTTCCGGAGGAGATTCAAGGGCTGGGATTCATCTTTGCTGCTCTGGGGCGTGAGAGGGTTTAAGGAGCTGCGACCGAAGATGCTCCGCCGTTTGTCTTTGGACATTCCGAAATGGCAGGTTTGCGCGCGCAGCCCAGTACGAGCTCGGCGGCGCGACTATCGCATACAGAGAGTGCCCCTCGCTTGGAAGAAGCAATTGGCGCGTCGGGAACTATGATCAAAACAGTCGAAGCGGAGGGCAAGCCAGAACAGCGGCGCTGGGGACAATTTCGAGGCACGGCCAATCAAGAGGCAGGCGCATCCGGGAAGGATGGAGACGACGAAGGCGGTACGGGTACACTGTGGACGGGATGTAGATGGACTTGGGACTCGGCTGTGGGTGAGAGGGGGCTGGCAAGTGTAGGTATGGTGTAATCAGTACGTCCCATTATTCGTGTGCCGTGATTGCGCGCCACGGGCATGAAGATTTCCAACGATGCTCCGCGTCTGAATGAAAGGACCCGGGCCAATTCACCGGCGCATCTCCAGGGCAGCGCGCGCTGGGCTGGGCAGGGAGTGACGGGGGTGCCCCGGCAGGCGGCGCGTATTAGATGAAGAAGAGATACGAACAACACGGCGTGCGGCTTAGTAGCAAAGAAGAAGGCGAAATTCAGGACCTTCTCTCTGTTTCTCTCCACTCTCCCATCCACCAAAGCATGCGCCCAACGGCGGATTGGGTGGGTCTCGCAGTGGTGGCTAGGCTAACTCCGCGCGTCCTGGCCGTTGCAAGCGTGCGTCACATGGCCGATCTCAATTGAAGATCGCCCGGCGTTAACAAACGCCGACATGATTTTCTAGAGGAAATCGCGACCGGGGCGCCACTGCCATCGCATGTCGACCGCCGCCCTCGCCCCTCCCTCGACAAAGACTTTGCGATGCTGAGTCGCCAGCTGGTGCGAGCCTCGTCATGGCAGAAAGGCTCGGCTTGCCATTTGCTCGCTGTCCGAAGCCCATTGCGACCGCTACCCTGTCGGACCTTCAGCGCCACAGCCACTGTCCTGAAACGAACGGGGAGCGCTCCCAAAGCCAAAAAAGCCAAGGGAAGCGCAAAGACCAGCAAAAAGGAGGCTGCCAAAGTCAACAGCGCCCAGGAAGAGAACTTAGAGAAGCACGAGCATAAGGATGTAGACAGTAGCCCCAAGTCGATCAAAGATGCACTGCTTGGTGACAGGGAGACGAAGCAGAAGCGGAGGAACCGCGAGCGGGAAAGGCTTGATATAGTCACGCTAGAATCCGACGACCTCAAATTCGAGGCCGTCGACGTGGGAAAGCCGCCCGTGCCAATGCTGTCCTACGGTCTTGATCGTGTGCTGTTCAATCCTGGCGTATACCGCCTGCAAGACCCCCGCTCGAGAGTGTACAACTTCGATCCCTATCTAGAAAAGATCATGCCAGCCCACGAATTCGATTTTGAGGCCTTGAGCGAGTACAAGACTTCTTCCAGGGACGAAGAGTTGCTCGCCTTGACAAAACGCATCGGGGCCAAGTACACGGGCTCCACGTCTAGCATGTCGGGTATCCTACAACACTTTCATTACATCCTCTCCAACTTCAGAAAGCTCGACCACAGTATGCTGTCGCGCCAGTTCCCGGACCCTTCGCCCAGGTTTTCCAAAATCACCCTCGGCCCCAGTGCTGTCTTCCTACGACACAAGGACGGCATCTATGCCATCGACGCAGACAAGTCCTACGATAGACCCAACATCATGAGTTGGCTTGGCCATTCCTTGGAAAAGCTGCTCACGACGGAACGTAGCGAATTTGAACGATATCGCAGATCGAGCCCCGAGCAAGCGCCCACCGAGGATAACGGCAGTCGTTGCTACCACTATTCAAAACAGGGCAACATCATGATGCGCTCCCAATTAGACGCAGTTGACCCTCGTCTACCTGGGACTGGTGTCTTCGACTTGAAGACCAGGGCCGTCGTCTCCATTCGTATGAACCACAAAGAATATGAAGAAGGCGCAGGCTACCAGCTGCGTCACGCTCTCGGCGAATGGGAGTCTTTTGAGCGAGAGTTCTATGACATGACGCGAGCGACCTTGCTGAAGTATTCGTTGCAAGTCCGCATGGGGCGAATGGACGGTATTTTCCTTGCTTATCACAACATTGAGCGTATCTTCGGTTTCCAGTACCTTAGCTTACCCGAAATGGATGCTGTTCTTCACGGTCAGCATGACACAGCCCTGGGAGACCACGAGTTCAAACTGTCCATCAGTCTAGTGGATGAACTTTTGACCAAGGCAACAGCCATGTTTCCTAACACGGTAAGCTATCTTCTTGTTTCTTTTACGAACAGTTACTAACCATGGGCAGACCATAAGGCTGCATTTTGAAGCGCGCGACACCAAAACGCCTTTCATGTACGTCTTCGCCGAGCCTGTCACTGAAGAACAAGCAGACGAGATCCAACGCGCAGGAGAGGCTGCCCAAAAAGCTTTTGCACGCAATGTCGTTGGCTTGGGTGGGGATGATCCCAAAACACAAGCGGAATGGCAGGATATCCAGGCCGATGTGGACGAGCAAGTCGGCGAAGACCAAAACAGTATATCAGCATCCGAGAGCCCCAAAGAGGTTTCGACCGAAGAAGAACCCCTCGCCGATAGGGAAGGCGTCTCCGAGGAGCAACCTGGGGAGGAAGCCAAGGAAACCGATGCGACCAAAGAGCGCGATCCCATACCTGTTCCGACGTCCGAGGGGCCATTAATGGGATGGACCTTGACCGTCCGCAGTTTAGTCAACGGGGGCTACGTTGAGAGGCCAGAAAACTTTACCGATGTCGACGAGTGGAAGATTGAGTACCACATGAAGGAGATCCCCGAAGAGAACCGCTGGAAGCTGTACAACTCCGTGAGAGAGCGCAGACGTCAACTCGTTGGCCAGGACGACGAGGAAGCGGACAAGAATCTCAAAACCTACCGCGACCTCATCTCGCGGTTTAGCCGTCGTGGGCGCAAATGGAGGGAAGAACAAGACAAAATTGACCAAGAAAAAGGTGTAGAAATGTTCCGACCGCTGGGCCCTGGCTCAGATGCTGTGAGGTCGGATGACGAAGTTACGAGACCCAGGATGGAGAATGGACGTGTCAACTACGAGATGGAAGAGTCAAATTCGGCCAGTGAGGTTACGAAGAACGATGCCAAGGACGACATGAAAGAGCCATAGCCGACCAGTGAAGAGTCAACACCAAATGAGTCACTCAGCCAAAAGAAGAAAGAGGAGGTTTTGGATGGTGTCCCATCGGCGCCGTCGTAGAGGACTGTATATAGAGGTTATGACTGTACGCTTTAGGACTGCCATGTACAATAAATGTAAAAATAGGCGTAAAATCTGTACAGACCATGCAGCATCAGAATGATTAAAATGCATTATGCTAATGATTTGGTAAAAAGTGCACATGCATGGAGGTGCGCAGTGACAGTTGGTGATGCAGAAGCCGAGAGTGGTTGTGTGACGCAACAACTGTCAGTGCACCCCTGCTCCTCCGCCCGCAATTAGCGACTTGATAGCTCCGCATGGCTCCTCCGCAGAGCTCACGCTTTACGCTCCCCACCATGACTGCCGCCATACAAACCACGAACACGCCTTCTCCGGACATCTCGAACCTACACGCACGCATTTGCTACTAAAAAGCGCCTGCTGTTTGCCGCACACGCCCCTACCCCGCTGTAAAACACGTTTGCGACTACTCGCCCGCCGCCACTCTCGCGCTCTCTCTCTCTCTCTTCAATATCCTCACATACGACTCTGCGTTAGCGACATTTCTACCGTAGACTCCAACCCACAACCCCGCAACCATGGCTGGGGCGGATGTAGAAGAGAAGATCGACCAGCTTCTCAATTTTGGTGTCGACCAACTTGATAGAAATGAGCTCAGGCAACTCCTCGCGGTACGAAAGGCGGCCCGCGCCCCATGAGCAGCACCATCTAATCGTGTTCTGCAGAATCATGGCAACAACCTCGACGCTGCAGTGAACAACTACTTTGACAGCCAAGGTGAAGGTGGTATTTCCTCTCTGAAAACCCATCTACGCAACTCGCAAGCCAAGTGGGATGAGACGGCGTTTGGCGGAGCCATGTACGGTTCCGATGACACAAACATTCCCAGTATGTCGACTTTGTTCTTGAGTAGTTTGTAGGGACAAAGAAAAGAGGCTGACAGGCGCTACCTCCAGCTTTTAATATTGACTATGCTCCAGGTCTTGAGAATTATCCGCACAGCAACGTCAACAGCAGAGCACCCACGCGCCCACCGTCTCGCACGAGCATCGCATCTACCCAAGCGCAGGCCGGCGACGCTCCCATGCAGAGTCAGTATATTCCACCAGGCTCAAGACACTATGCGCGTAGAATTGGCCATACTAATCGACATTCAGGTATAGAGGACCAAGAAGTGGGGGTCATCGGTTCCAACCCCAACTTCGGACCGGCGACTAGAGATAATTACGACACGTCTTCGTGGGCGCTGGTCCCGACAGCCACCGAGATCATCGCCGACCCCATCCCCAGCCAGCGAAAGCGCGAAGAGGGCCAACCCGCTATCCTTAAGCCATCCTCCAACTTCAATTACCTATCCAGCCTTATCCCGATCCTCCACTCGATACCGCTTTTTCGAAACGCACTATTATGTCCTGGTATATTGAAGGACGACTACTGGATAGGCGAAGACTGGTGGAAGGGCAGCCCAGCTGAGACTGCGCGCATATTCGAGGACAGCATGGGGCGGTCGGAGGCACACGGATTGGAAATTCTCCATGAGGCACAGCGGCTCATGGCTTTCTTGGACAACACCGACAGGATTTACGGATCAGTGAATGCCCTGCTGCAGACCGAGGCTTGGACAGAGGCCCAGTCGGTTGTCGATGATCCGGACGACGACTTGCTAAAGTTCTTGGTTATGTGGGGGTTCGCACTCCAAAGCCATGTGCCCGACGTCGAACTGAACGGCCTTCTCCGATCCACCGTCAATGTCGCGGGGAGCACACAGGAAAGCTTTGCGCTCGACACGACCGTCACACGCGATCAGTCCAGACCCGGCTTTAGCTTGTACGATGTCCTCGACGACACTCTTTTCTCCTCAGCTGTGGGAAGCGCCCATCTACGCGATACTAGCAATGTGCTCATAATTCGCCTGACCTCATCAAAC
This sequence comes from Stemphylium beticola, assembly GCA_029100535.1. NCBI lineage: Eukaryota > Fungi > Ascomycota > Dothideomycetes > Pleosporales > Pleosporaceae > Stemphylium > Stemphylium beticola. The sequence goes on along the minus strand of JARBXR010000016.1, from coordinate 81,993 downwards.
ACAGAGGCGTCTGATCTTGGATGTCGCGTACCTGCTACCCTTTACATTGACCGGTATCTCGATAAGAACAAGCATGTCATTGATGGAATGTACAGCGATATCAAGCAACATGAGGAACAACTCAATGCCATGCAGGCACGGGTGGAGGAATTGAAATTCTACACCCCTAATAAGGCGGGATCAAAAAAGGTCGAATCATTGCAGTTGCTGCGATCCAGCATGGCCGCTTTTGAAAGCCAAGAAGATCAACCATCTTCTGAGGATGCAAAGGTCCTATCTCAGCTTCAAGAGCTCTACAAGAGTATTGAGAACAAGCTCGCGACTCTTGATGAGCAAACCCAGCAAGTGCAGAAGACAATCGCCGGCATCTCCGGTAGATTCAAGCCTACCGTAGATGATGGTGCTAATGACACTACCACTGACAATGCCATGGACATTGCAAATGACGCGGTAGAGAAACCTGCAGAATCTTTGGCAATAGACTATCCTAAAGGCCAGACCCCAGCGGATGCTATGCATCACCCATACTTCCTCTACGGCGTAGCCACTCGCCGCGACGTCGTCTATGTGCGGCACCCCGACATCAAATCCGACGTTCCAGGTGCAACACAGTGGTGGCGCATGCAGTACGATTCCGAATCCTCAAATCCAATAATAAGACGCGACCGCCTCTCGCTCCAAGAAGTCATTGAGCGCGCGACCACTGAATCCGCTTCCGCGCTTCTCGTCTACGCAAACGATGATGCTATATCAGTCGACCCCATCCCACTGCCAAAGCCCCTCCAAGACTTCATCAAGCGAGACAATCTGAACTTTTTGGAAGAATTGCAAAAGAACGCAACAGGATGGGAGGGCTATGGCGATTGTGGCAACGCAGCACAGGGTACTTGGAGTGACGAGCCAGGCGAGTGGGGTAAAAACGGCACAGGGTGGGAAAAAGACGCCTTCCAAGACAATTCCGATTGGAGTGAGATCCACGCTAAAGATTTCTACAGCCGCACAAGAAACGACTCCAACATGAGCTCTGCGACCTTGACTCCCAATACAGAGATTGATGACGAAGCTTCCGGTGCGCAGGAAATGGTCGAGACGAATCCTGGCAGAAGTGCTGTCCCTGGCTTGAGCAACGCTAGCAGCGAAACGGTTGGAAGGAGTGATGATGTCATGGAGCTGGATGCTGACAAACTTCAGAGCAAGGTCGGCTTTTCAGATGTTGATATGGCGGATGCGCAGGATGAGTCGCGCGCCCATCACATCGAGGTCGCGCCGAAGAAGGGGGGTTAATATCACGCGATTTGATTCTGTGGATTAGGAAAGAGATACGTTGTTGGCGTGACGGGTTTGGAGCATTTTGCGATGCATGGCTCGGCGTTTCTTGGGCGACCGACATGCGGCGACATGGACGAGCAGTCTTCCGTATTAGGACGATGTATTAGGTATCGTGCGGTCTCCTAAGATCATATCATGACTGAGACTTGGAAACAGATTCTCATCTCACATATACGTCTTCTGCTCCCACCTTCTCACGTGCTTCTTCCGTCCCGCTGTCTGTCAGGGTATATAAACTGTCCTGCGGCTCCTCCTCTTCCCCCTTCATAGTCTCTGTCCATCTAAAACATTGAATGGGCGATCTTTGCTGTCTCTCTTTCTACCGTGGCATCTTAAGATCCTGCTCACTATAAAACCTCTCGCGAAATGTGCTCCTCTGCTCCATCTTCCCTGTTCTCAATTTGTGCAAAAGTGTCCCGGAGACTGAATCATGCCTTCGGGCTGCGAAAAAAAAAGCAACAAACCCATGATGTCTGGAAGATCTTTGGCGAACCAGAAAGACTAAGTTCCAACTGTCATGTCCGATCCCTGGGGCTTTTGGTCTGGTTTTGAGATCTCTACATTGGGTTTCTAAAATTGAAAATCGCTGAAATGATAACGCATATCTTCGCGTTGCGACAATGTTAGATGCGGGAAATCATCATACTGCGCCCTATCTTCCTGAAAACTTGACATGCTCAATCACGTGATACATCTATCGGCGCCATCCAGGCCCTCACTCATTGTAGATGCGGGAATAAAACCTATTCACGAAGGAATAATGTCTTTTTCTGTGTCTGGTCTTTGCAGGCGCTGTAGACGCGGTGAGGGTTATAAATCTCCACGATACTTCGTCTTTTACTTCATCTTACAAACATCTGCCAGTCTTTCTAGACTCTTTAAAAACACCTTATACATTTAGATGGCTTTGATGTCTGTGTGCTAGAAAGATGCGGGTGTTCATTGGATGGGACGAGGGCGGAGAAGATAGTATCGAAAAAGAAAATGTCGTTTTCCTGCTGTGAGAAGCTCTGGAGAAAACGATCGAAGTTTCCAATACGGCAGCCTGTATGTGGGAAGACGTGTGAAAACGAACATAGAAGAAAATATGTTCCTGGGAGCGCTCGGTGGAGAAGCCGCGTGCCACGCACACCTACTTCTAGCCAAAGTGTGGGTGGAGAGCTATATGAACACCTCGTCCCGACACTCGCTCTGTTCCTTCAGTCCTCCACTATTCTTACGTATTCTAAAAACGGGTCAGATAACAAGCATGGAGCTCCCCCCTCCCCTGTGCAAAAAGAAAATCGAGTCAGAACTCGAACGTGAGAACCAGAGTCCCTGAAAATCGTCCGACTTCAAGACATGGTCGGAGCCCTGGGGTTGTTGCGCTTCTTCTCGAAACCTACGCACTTGTCAAACATGTCTTTCTGTTTCTGCGCCGTCATCCGGAAACTATCATTGCAGGACTAACGTTTTGGTCGCTTGATGCTGTTTTCCCAGAATGCAGGTTAAAAAAGACATAACTTCTGGGATAACGTGTGTTTGGTCGAAACATTTGGGAGTATATAAATGATCCACCAGCCTCCTGCGTTTACATTCTCAACACGACTGCCTTCTTTTTGCTACTTAAAACATGCATTCCCCAAATTCATGTTCTGCGCCCTGGCTTTGCTCCACAAGCGCCACTAAATTCTCTGTGGACGGTCCATCGCATCCTTGCCCTCCTTTCTTCTGTGAAAACTACAGTCCCATATAGCCATGTCTTCCCGAGCTTTTTGGATTCAAAATTGGAAGTCGATATGCTGTCTAGGCATGCTACTCTCGAAGCACATTACAAAACCGTGCATGTGGGGAGAGAACGGCGCCTTCCGCCAAGCTCACAAAAGAACAACGCTGTATTAGTACCGCAAACCCCTCGGCGGCAGCATATAAAGCCTCTACTCTTGCGATTCTACATCATTCCTTCTTCCCGACTATCATCAAAAAGATCGGTCTATCACCAGATGTCTCTCCTGCTTCTTTTCCTGAATATGAACTCGCTGCAGTCTATGGCGCTGCAGTCCCTAATTGGCGGCGATTAAAAAAACTGTTACTTTAGAAGTCTTTATATGTTGCCATGTTAAAGCTCACGCACAGCATATGCATGCTTTCTCTGACTTGGTTCTCGGGGCGATTTGTCCTCTGCAAAATTCCTGCCGTAAGCGTCAAATGACCAATCCGAAAAGAAAAAGAAAAAGAAGAGAAAACAGATTGAGGAATGCTTACCTACAAAAGTGGACGTACAGGTCTAAAATTAAGCAGTAGCAGTAGATGAAGGCTCGTACAAATATCGCCTCTTGGCCTCGGGTTTCCTCGCTCAAACAACATCGCCAGCTTTGGGAGGACTGAAAGAGAACAACGGTATATGTATGGGTTCGGTTCATCGTTTTTAAAAAGACTAAGAAGCTTTTCATGTGTTCGGAGCCTATTGTTGGCCCCCGTATTACTTTAAGATCCGCCCACCGGCGCGGAACAGATACATGAAGCTTGACTTGAATCGCATGTACGCGTGTCTGAGATGTAAACGGACGAGAACCTAGTGGAAAAGCATCATGAGAGAAGGCCGTGTGGCCTGAAAAGATGTGCAAAGTGCTACACGTCATGCACATGATCAGAGCGCGTATCAAAATTGATCCTTCATTACGTATGTATCTTATCTTATACGGCATCTAAGCGCCGTGTATGTTCCACACAATCATCACTACATCAATTACTCGCTATCTTAACCCTGCATCTCGATACCACCTGAGCCGTGGAGTACCTCGCCTGTGCAGTACGAGCCCAATGGCGACGCAAGGTGGACGTAGCATGTAGCCATCTCAACGGGCATGCCGGGGCGGTTTAATGGGCAGGCTCCGACACCCAGCGCCTCCATAGCAGAACCGGGGTTGTTCTTTGTCGCGGGTTGCAGTGGTGTCCAGCTACGAGGATGTTAGTATTTGATTCTTGGTCGCCCAGTCGGAGTAACTTACATGATGCCGGGCGCGACGGCGTTCACACGGATACCATTGGGTGCTTGTTGCTGTGCCAAACCCCTGGTAAATGTGGCAATTGCTCCCTTGGTAGATGCATAGTCAAGTAGGGTAGGGTTAGACATGTAGGCAGCAACCGAAGTGCTGTTTACGATGCAGTCACCGCGCTTCATGTGCTTGAGAGCGTATTTGGTCATGGCAAACATGGAGATGACGTTTGTTTGGAAGGTCTTCTCCGTGACGTCGAGGTCGATCTCTGTCATGTCTAGGGCCATCTCCTGCATGGCAGCTACAACAATGTTAGTACAATACTAGCACGTGATTTCGATAGAGCTTACCGTTGTTTACCAGCACGTTCAGCTTGCCGAAAACCTTCATATGTTGCTCGACAGCCTGCTCACAGTTCTTCCTCTCCCTCAGGTTCAGTTGCATAAGGTTGGCCTTGCGTCCGGCTTCCTCAACCTTCTTCTTGACATATTGCGCATCCTCTTCTTCCTCGGGTAGGTACACGATGCTGACATCTGCTCCTTCCCGCGCGAATAGAATGGCGACTGCTCGTCCGATACCTGAGTCTCCACCGGTGATCAAAGCCGCCTTGCCTTGCAGCAAGCCACGGCCTTCATACTCCTTGAGATAGGGCTTCTGGTTCTCATCCCAGAACTCGAGACGTGACCACTCTGCCTTTTGCTCAGTCTTGGAGTCGAGACCGGGTCCGCCTTCTTGGTTTTGGGCGGTAATGGAAGTTGCAGGGTATGCGGTAACGGGGTCCTTGTTGTCGCTCATGATGGAAGATTGGTAAAGGTTTGTGTGGTGAGATTGAAAGAGATGATGAAAAAGTTTAGTGTGCAGAGATTGAGGATTGAAGCTGTGAGAATAGATGTTTAGAGTATTTGTGTTGATCGAGAATAGTTATGATGTAGGGCTATGATGTAGAGGCGGGTTTGGTGGGGTTAGTATTTCAAGCGATCGTCATCGAACGTCATTGCAGAAATATATGAATCTTTGATGTCAACACGTCACAACCTGTTCTACAGAGCATGCCTAGCCTATTCTATTCTTGTGACTGTCGTTGGGATTGATCAGCACATACAGGTTCCTTTAGCACCTAGATACGTTAGAGCAGACAACATGTGTTTACCTACCTCATGCTGCCGACAAAACGCGGCCCGCTACGCCGCGCATGATTGCCAATTTGAGTTTGTATCTTGATATGATGGTTAGATTGCCAGGCGAAAGTGCGCGGAGAGCTCTAATGAACTCCAGAAAGGGGGGTCTTGTAAAAGGAGCCCGCTAGACAAGACGTGAAGCCAATCTTTACCCTGTACTGCACTACTAAAAGCGCATCAACAGCAACGCCGCAACCAACGCCATGAATGCTCGAATCTGTCACATATACCGTTAGCTGTCTTAAGACCTTGCCGTAGAATGTAGAGACCGAAATTACAAGTGCAACCACTTAGCGGAGGCAGACGGTTGGATAAAGGTAGTAGATCAACAGACAAGCTACCCTCGCGATACACGAGACGGGGACAGCGAAACGATTGGTGCGCACTGAGGCTCAACTCAAACCCCATCTGTCAAGGAGAAACAAAAGTATCAATGAACTTGTACAATCAGCATACACCTATAAGTTGCGTCAACAGGCTTGATATTGAAATCTTCCCCAGGCACAGCCCAGGTGAGGGTGGAATCGGGTCTCCACTGCGGATCACAATTATCTTCTCCGGATGCGAAAGGAAAGTATCCCGCCCCATCAACATTCGTAACATGCTGGGTACTAATCATAGGCATCCAATTTGTCGCCGCCTCTAGGCTGTTGCATCCACCAAATACGTATCCTTTCAAAAGCCGTTCAGTATGTAGAGAAGCCTACTGGTCGTGCGCCGCAGAGGCAGTAAGTAAGTGGGGCCCACCGCCCATCCAAGTCTAGCGGCTATTAGATCATCCTACGTCTCGCACCTAGATGCGTGTACCTTCCAGTCTGTCTTCTCCTACCTTCCCACGACAGTTTACTTTGCCGAAAGAGCACGAACATATACCTGTTATGTTTTCCCGCTCTCACTCCTCTTAGAAGATCGCGCCTCCCTTCCCATCATGAATGCGTCCACTAAGGAGGAGGTGCTGAACAGGAAGTCGTTGTTTACAACGTATCGGGACTACAATAAAGATATAGAATACATCGCTGGTTGGCCCACATAGAATTCGAAACAATGTGGCTACACGAAACCGGTCGAGCCGGAGCTAGCGGCATAGGAAAGGAAAAGCTCGAAAGACGGCCAAGCAGCCCGCTAAACCCGAAGCGAAAAACCAATACACTATACAGGTGTCCGATTTTATAAAAATGGCCCAATCTATCGCGTCCTTCGAGTCGAGGACTGAAGTTCCGCTAACTCTTCAAAGAGTCTTTGATCGAGTGATTCTAGCTCGTACCAAAGTAGCCTAGTGGTTCGAAGACGGGCATTTCAGTGATCATGGGAATAACAAAAGACACTCATACTTCGTTGGTATTCTAGAAGAAACAGCAAACCTCTTGATTCCTTAGATTCCTCAGCCATCATCAGTTTCCGACGACATCAAACTCAACAACCGGTTCGCTGGCCTTTTAGTAGAAGAGATGGACCCATTGGATGAGCTGATAAGCGAGGTTAAAGAAGGAAACCTGCCCAGGGTTGAGCCTGTCACTATCGAATAAGTTGAGGAAGGGCTTGAAGAGGACTTTTTCTTCGCCATTGCATCGTTCATGGACGAAATCTACAAAGTCCGAGAATATATTGTGCGTGAATGGGACGAATATCAGCAAACGAGAGAGGGCCTTACGTGTACTGCACTGCTTTCGAACACGGCTGTGGACCTAGTGCGATCAGCAGAGAATCAGTTCAACCTGATGCTAGCCCGACCGAAGAAATTTCCGGGCTCAGATTACCCTATTTGGACTCTTCCAGCGTTGTTGTTCCACCGTATCCACCACCCGCCTGAAGCAGACATCGACAAAGCTGATCTCGACCTCCATGTTAAACCCTCTATGAGACTTCGAGCCAACGATCACGAGTGTGAATAGGAAACATACTGTATGTCCAATGTCTACATCGGTCTGAAGACGTATCTCTTCATGGTCAAAACCCACCTCGGACACAGCCTCACAGTCGTGACACCGAAGATTTTACAGGGCCGAACGGTTGAAGTAGCTCCCGAAACATGGGACACCATATAATGGGCACAGATGTTCCATGCCACATATCTCTTGTCGAGCTCCACCTATAGGCTCGACGAAGCGACGCGTGGTATCAAGCATATGCTTATCCACAATTAAGTTCCTATATGGGTCACTTTGGCTATCCAGATGCTCGCTGACATAAGGGTGGTGATGGAGGGGGAAAGGACACTCGAGAAACCATTCAAGGAATACCAAGACAGAGCTCGCAAGGCTTCTTCGGATTTTGGAAAACTTGATTCCACTCAACGACCGTTCTCAGAAAACCCAAAGATGACGCAGATCGGGCCCCTATATCAGATACTGGAAAAGAATAAACTGACCAATCACGACGTGCTTGGAAAGACCGTTAGAAACAAGAATTGGAGTAAGTTTCGGGCACGCCAGCACCTGATAAAGAAGAGAAATAACTAACGGGAATCAGTAATGAAGAGACATCCAACACGTTGTGGCTTTCTGAAGTACGAGCTTGAGCTGCAACTGTATTACAGAGCTACAAGGATAGAGTACCTGGGCGCAGACGTTCTTTACATGGGCTGGCTCTACGTAGTCGGAAGTAGAATACTTCACCCAGACGCTCCTCGATGGCCTGACATGGAACTTATACTTCACGGACAGGAAGACAAACTATTCTTTGGGGAAAGCCCAAAGGCTGTACAAGACGCTTGTAAGAAGGTTGACCTTGGACGAGGCTACTCGATTGCAAACATGGTTACCGACCGCCGCAACGACTGCGCCATCTGGGATAAGAAGCAAATACGACGTCTAGAAGGTGCAAGCGTACTAGGGGAGATGTTCATGCACCGAGTTCATGAGGAGCCAAAGACGACAGCCGAAGCTCATGCATGGGTCGCCAAGTTAGTCAACTTGATGTGCAAACCCGAATCGCAGAAGATTCTGGATCGACAGGAGAACTTCCCTGAAGGCACATATGAACGATCCGAGTTTTTGAAATCGGTTGAGCAACAAAGAAAGCCGCTGATGTTGCCCGAACGACTTCAACACTGGCTGATAGCAGACGAAAATGACCTACATTTCGATTGGTTTGGTATGATCTCAACCTGCACCGCAATCTGAAAAACCATCCTACCACAGCTCGAAAAACACCCCATTTTCAAGGATCATGAGAGCGCCCTCTCTTGGCCTGATCAAACGGTAGCTCGTTTACTTGAAGCGGCGCTAGTGGGTGAGCAAGTCGGTGTGTCTGTACCTCTGTTCGACATGGTTTGCGATACTATTCGAAAGGCAATACATGGGTCGGTGTTTAAAGAGGCTGGCAACAAGACTTGGATTGCAGATGCGCGATTGGCTAAATTAGTCGATGTTTGCAATCCGGCCATGGTGCTCATGAATCCAGGTCCCGTCAGCTTCATGAAGCTGTATGCGAATTGGAGCGATGATGACAAGACAAGTTCTCGTGTAGGTAGAGCTGTTTGGAATGCAATGCAGGCGGTTGAGGCATCAAACAAAAAGGAAAGGGCAAGCGAAGAAAGTGGACCTGGCGCTGAGAACGACGGAGAGCCTACCAACGATGATATCGACGTCGAAGCTGCGTCGGATGGAGGACCCAAGAAAGGCGGAGAAGGCATCGATGCGGGTAAGGAAAAGGAAGAGAATGAAGATGATGATGAAGAGGAGGATTCCGATGCGGGGTCGGACAGCAGTGGCTTCAGCGCGCAAGAGATAACGCTTGATCTCAATGCTCTCGCTCGGAGCGGTGGAAACAACATCATCTTCATGGGTAACCAGATGTCACAGCCTGTATCGCTCAGCCGATCCCAAGTTTCCCGTCTACGCCAAGCTCCGGATGTAAGCTACTCGATGGGTAGCGGAGCACCCCACGGAGCCTCTCGCGTAGAGATGCTGCCTCCAAGGGCGACAAAACGTTTCAGCGCATTGGGCCCGTTGAGCGGTGCATCTGAGCCGGAGTGTGCGTGCGGCCTTAGCAGATATGGTGTCAGTGTACGACCGATACCGGCAATAAACACCAAGACTGTAAAGGTAGACCATCGATGCATAGGGGAATTGTTTGAAGGTCTCGACGTACCGAACCCGAAGGTCATGAGCGGTATCACAGTCAAAAAGATCAAGATCGGGGGTTCGCGAAAGGCCGCAAAAGAGGACCTGTCGTGAAGAGCATTCAGCAAGGGCCACCTACAAATGATCTTTCGGTCGGTCGAAATTATTTGACTTTGGTTTTTGTGATCGCTAAAAGATGCCCTACAGGCGGTCAGAAGAAATCATCGGACATTTGACTTGATGATCTTAATGCAATGATTGCTTTTCCTGGACATATCGTGTCAAAGGCGTTGACCAAGTGCTTCACTCTACTTCGGAACTCGCAGCAGAGAAGTCCGTCCGGAAGCATAGACTGCTTGTAAGCAACTGTGCCGGATTCCAGAGCCCCAAGGGGTTCGTTTGTCGGCATCTCCTACGATTCGAGGAGTTCCTGCCTCTTTGAGCCTAGAGCAGAATTGGTCTAGGTTCCCGTACTCCGCGGGTGAGAGGGTATGACGGCGTCAAATGTACCACACAAAAGTAATCACGCGACTTTCCGTTGGTAACAGAAAGCGCCAGTCGTTCGCTGCGTTGAAACTTCCAGCATCGCTTGTTGAAGCGCACAACAGGCGGGTGGCATTCTGAATCCGGGCGATGGACCCGAGGATTTCGGCTATGTCGGGTTCGCGGCTGGAGATCGAATCTGGGTGTCGTGGCAATTTGTCGATCTTCCGACACATGTTGAGCTTCTGGATCATTGCGGACAAAGCCTACCAAGACATTCGGCAGTGCACTCGCCTGGCGCTCGTATTACGTAGGAGGCTCGAGTGTTCACAATTCCAGTTGTGCGCTCGGTGGGCTTGCATAGTTTCTCACGCCTGAAACATAGCACAGAATTCTCTCAAACCGCCGTGGATTTTCGACCCAGTGACGAACCACGCTCACTGCATGCGCCGAGCGCCTGTTTGGAGACGAGAACTCTTGTCGATAGGCTTTCTATCGATAACCTTTTCGTCTAGAGTGTGTGGCTGAAACGCCGGCGTTGTAAGATAGCCGTGCGGCAGTGGGAAGTCCGTATAACCCCTGTCGCCACCAGGGGTAAGCCGAGCAGCGATCCGACCACGAGAAAAACACACAAAGTCATTTCACACGAGTAACCACATGACATCACGACGCTGTGATTCGTCGTTCAGCTTGATGAGACTGATCTCGGTGTTTGCCGGAGGCCCACCGAAAATCTTGAGCACTTTGTGTCTAGACCTGTGGACGTTGGGCGCAGGGACGAGACCGGCTATCCGCTTCTCTGGAAGGATATGGAAGACTAAGACACGGACAGCGACGCAGCAGATATGACAGCGTTAGTACGACGCAATGAAGCAGGGTCAAGTTGGTCATTCGAGAGCGTGCATACGCGCTGAGATCATTAGGGAAGGTCATTCAACATATCTGACGAACCTAGTCCTTGTGGCTAGCCAACTAGTTCTTTGGCACCTACATTAGCGTCAGGCACACATTCCACATCGTGGGGCGCCGGCACTGCTCACCGGCGGCAGGGCGCACGTCAACGCCAACAGAAGCCACGCTGCAAACTCCTCTCCTGCTTTCGGGAAATGCGGGGCGGAGAGGTAAGCGCCCCCGAGCTGATGGCCTGGATGCTCACGAAGGACGATCTTGGCCTTCGCCAGAAGTCTTCATAAGGCCTTCTTGCCCTCCCTTCCAGTTCGATTTTTCATCACGCTCACTCCAGCAAGCCACTCTTTCTTCAGTCAATCTTTGACCAGTCATTCTTTCATAGCCCGGTGCTATCACACTCACTATTCTTCAATCTTTACATACTTGCCAACTTTAACAACAACTTTCTCGACGAAACGTTTTCAGCAAACCACACTACCATCACCATGTCTATGTCCAAGATCTTCCAGACCGGCGCCCTTGTCGCTGCCCTCGTCTCCACCGTAGCCGGCCACACTTCTGTTGAGAAGTTCGAAGCTGGAGGCAAGACCTATGAAGGTTACCGCCAGGCCTCCAAGCAGGACCCCCACAACCAGTCCCCTGCTTGGTGGACTAATCAGGGCTGGGGATACCAGCCCATCTACGGTGACCAGATCAACCATCCCGACATCATTGCCCACAAGGATGCCTCGCCCTCTCCCTACACTGTCGAAGCTCCCGCTGGCAAGGATGTCACCTTCCACTGGCACCACGAGGGCTCCTGCGGCTCTGGCGAGGAGGGCTGGGACTGCTCCCACCACGGCTGGACTGCCACCTACCTCGCCCAATGCAACGGCGACTGCTCCAAGGTCGACAAGACCTCTCTCGAGTTCTTCAAGATCCACCAATCCGCTCTAGTCGACTACCGCAAGGGCCGCTTCTCCTCTGGCCAACCGCAAGAGCAGACTGGTTACTGGGGTACCGACGCCATCTTCTATGACCAGGGTAACTCCCAGAGCGTCACCATTCCCTCTGACATCCCCAACGGAAACTACGTCCTCAGGACTGAGGTCATGTCTCTCCACAACAACGGCCCTATCAAGAACCGCCAGTTCTGGCCCCAGGCCTTCAACATCAAGATCACCGGTGGTGACGACAGCGCTCAGGTCCCGGCTGGAAAGTTGGGCACTGAGCTCTACAACGACAACGATGAGCTCCTTCAGTGGGATCTCTACTGGCACACGGCCGGTGAGACCATCAAGGCCGCACCTGGCCCCAGGATCGCATCTGCTCTTTTCGGCAAGGTCAGGCGCCACGCCAGGGACTTCTCCGCTTAGATGACCTCTTGTCATTTTTCTTTTAGACTTTCTCCATGGGCATGGTTTTCGGTGGGATAGGTGCACGCTACCGGTGTTAGCAGCGCGGACAAAACAACGGTAAAAAGGTGCATATGGGCTTCGGGATTGGTGTTGAACACTTTCTTCGTCTTCTTCTTCTTTGGTGGTCTGGGTATCCAGTACATGACGCTTGCGATACGATCTTGTTACGATTCGTTTCTTCTCTATACATATTCTTCATGCATTCTAGCAAATGCAAATGCAATGCATACTCTGAGCCTTGAGCTTATCACTTACATAACCTCCGCTCTCCATTGCTGTGACTTGCTATTTGATCTCATAATCCTTCGTCGCAGCATTTTCGAAAGCTTTCGTGATTGCGTCATAGCCATATCTGCATTCCGAAAATCAGGAGCGCACCCTGGCGTCTACTTCACCCTGAGTTTAATTCTTTCCTCCTACCAGCTCTCCAACGTTGCACCCGAAGCCAACGACAAGCACCCTTCCGTAGCAAAAGCGCGGTGTTCTCCGTTCCGGCCCTGCGTCAGCGCGCGACCCACATCTCACCATCGGCACACCTAGGCAGCTTACAGTTTGTTGATCTTTTTCCCCACAAATGCACCGTAGAACTAACATTGCGAAACGCGCTACTGCGCCTGTTCCCTCCGTGTCTTACACTGAAACAAGACACTCCTGAGCGATCGCCGGTTTGCTAGTAGAACCCTTTTATTGGGTGATAGGTAGTGGGGAGATTTGGACGCGCAGGTGCACCGAGGGTTACGTCGTGGTAAAACGTAGTGTACCAATTTGTGCTTGGGGACACTCGAGTGTCGTAGAAGGGCTTTTGGTTAATAGGGGTGCTCTGGATGTCGATGGCTGCCGTTGTTGCGGTAACGTGGGAGTTGGTCTAGGCCTTGGGAGATAAAAGATGTGGAAAGCATACGCAGTTACTATCACATACTATGCGGAATTGCATACTACATCTCTAGCCGCACAATCTCTTGCCCTTTCTCCATCAACCCCATAATAGAAAATGGTTCCTATTGCAATTTCTTATGTTTGCGACACAGACAACCTGATGGATCGGAATAAGCTGTGAAAAGAAGGCCGGGCATATAAAAGCACCTGTTGTACTCCTTCGCTATATGTTGCCTCTCTAGCCGAGCATACAATGACCCCAAGTGTGTTGCCATATCCCCTACAAGATGTAAACGCGGGCCGGGTTACCGTAATGGTCACTCGAGACTTTGACACCCGCGCTATCTCTCCAATTCACACCCATTGTCCAGGCATGGAGTCTCACCATCATCATCCACCATGCGTCTTCATAGGGATGCTCCTTGAAAGCTATCAGTCCCTCATCATGTTGCATGGGCTCTACAAATCTTGGTATGTTGTCAGCATACATATACGCGCGTTCCACCAACACAAAGATCTAAGCCATCCGGTATCCTTCTTGGCCTCCAAGAATGTTTGCATCTGTGAATATATCGCGTTTCGTTTATTCCACTTCCTATGTTATCTTCCGCCACACGAGCCGAATTTGCGTTCACTTCGACGTGGGACCTGACCAGATCTTGATAGAAGTGGGCTCCCATGTTCTTGAAATATGATGTAGTCTCATCGAATGCTGACTCGAAGAAACCCAGACGAGATCGCTCGCTATCCTCCTACTCTTTGTAAAAGCACAGGACTCGCTGTTGTTGAACAGACAAGCGTGCACCACGTGTCTCGAGCAGCATTTTCCACACTAACCTTGTCTCTGGTACTTCACCCATTGTCGTTACAGGGAACGGGAATGGGTTTTCGATGGTGTAGGAATGTGCACCCTTGACAGGAAGCCAGTCACACCACAAGCCAAGAATGTCTGTAAAACCAGGAAGTTTTTGTGCGTCGTCTTCGATGTCCAGACTTTCTCGAGGAGTTTTCCTGGCTGCATCCGACACACCGATATGAATGAGAGCGCGCTATAGCCCTAGACCCGACTGCGACGGTCCTACTCTCAGACGCATGTCGTTTCCTCCTCCAAACCATACTCTCGATCCTTTGGGCAATAGCGCTCCATGTAGGAGAATTCTACACGCCATCTCCTAAGTGTAAGCTGTCTCAGTAAATACGTTCTTCGGATGAAACCTACCTTGTCTGCCTCGATGCCGTATGATTTTTCGCCTGCAATCGTGCTGTACTCGATTACCAAACCTAGACCACGCACTATCGATGTTGAAAGGCTCCCTCTGTTGCCAATTGCACGCATCCTTCCTTCGTCGAGCTTCAAATCAACCCATGTCATACCCATACGATGTGCTATGCTAATCTGAGAGGTGTATAGAGTCCGAGAAGATTTGTGCCTTGTGCTCTGGATCGACAAAGAGACCAACGGGTCCTGAACGAAGATTCCTTTGGGATTACCACAGTGACTGAGATGCCACATTGTTCATCAGAGGGCCTCACAATGACAAAGTGGGGCGTCGTGACAAGGACTTCAACTCGAAAACAACTCCTGTTGGGCTTAGTGCATGCTACCACAAGCAACTTTCGTCTGTTCTCGTATCGAATCGCATACCATCTAAATCGTAGCTTCACCAACTCAAACCAGTCGCCAATAACGGAAGGCTGACATCTGGGATAGCCATCGGCGGTTGAGAACAATTGCGCAATGAGCTGGCCGACTGCAATGACCAAGGCTGAGATTGCGATAGCCAGGGCAGCAGTAGCTACATCCGCTTCTCTCGGCACATTGTAGCGTCTTATTTAGGTGAATGATGTATCGGGTAGGATGTCGAAAACTCTCGAACCGAGTGTGTGTAGTACTCGGGGTAAAAGATGAGTTGGCGATAAAACGAGAAGACTAAAGGCTCTTGAGAGTGAGAAGGCTGCTAAGCCCATTTAAGTATTCGCCCATACTCTCCAGTTGAAGTGTATTAATATCATTCTGCGAGGGTCCCGACATTACGTGCCCCGCGCCATGTCACTGTGGCGTGCGCAGGTGCGTCCCGAACTGACGAATACAAAAATACGGCGTCGTTTGGCACATCGAGCGTAGGGAGTGAAACTTGATTAGATTAGTGGTATGGTGAAAGCTATGCCCCTTTGTTGGTGCAGATAGGCTGTCTGTCATGAATAGGGCTGTGTAGTGACGGTTGGCGTTCGAGGCGGATGGATGCATCTGGAGACACAAGCGCCAGCCCCGCTCTCGTCATGCCACTACCCCACACCCAACTATGAATATCAATGTACGCGGTCAATGCTGTCTTTCAAGAGATGCGCTCTTTTCCCGGGCTTGTTTCTCGTGTCGAGCAGCTTTCACCTTTAGTATATAAATGTTATAATCTGCCTTATCTAATCAATGCATCGCAAAAGCTGTCCATCGCGGCGATGGTTTAAGGGTAAAATCCAAGCTTCCCATGTGCTGTACATAGCCTGCTTGGGCTCCGGGGTAAGTTTGACCGATATACAAGTCAAACGTGGGATATGTACTAACACCTCAAAAGTTCGAGTCCCGGTCGCCGCAAATCTCCAAATGTTCTTTTTGCCGTTTTGGAGTTCCGTCGCTAAACCTCAGTTGCTGGAATATATTTTTGCCAATGCTGGGTAAGGTAGCGTCGCGTTAAGATAGCCAGAGATGCGAGGACCGCTTGTTTGAAAGAATTCAGAGATTAAAAAAACCAGCAAGTCGTATTAAGATGGTATCCATTGCTCCAGGTGTTTTGTACGCGTGAGTTATGTCAAACGCTCAAAAAAAGGTGCGCAGACACATGTCTCCCCCGTCTTGAGGCTGATGTGGGGTCCAGCAACCGCCCGTAGCGCTGCGTCATTGCTCTGGAACACGCTCACCCAGAAGCTCCAACTCGACCTCCCTACAGCCCAAACCCCCACCGCAACCACTCCCTAACAATCCAACCCGTCATGGCTTCCAAGATCGAAAAGACGCTCGCGCGACAACGCGAAAAGTAAATACAGCCTTACCCACTCCCGCCTCATACGAAGCTCTAGCTAACCCCACCACTCCAGGATCGCAGAAGGCCAATACTACGAAGCCCACCAACAACTCCGCGTTATCGCCTCTCGCTATACCAAAGCCAGCGACTGGCCAAATGCAACCTCGATCCTCTACCAAGGCGCACAGTCACTACTGCAGGCGGGTCAAGGCGGCTCCGGCGGCGACCTCTGCATCTTCCTGCTCGACGTGTACAACAAGGGGGAGGTTAAAGTAGATGCGGAGAGCAAAGGGCGATTACTAGCACTGCTACGATCGTTTCCCAAGGAGGAGCCTACGAAGAAGAAGTTTGTGGGCGAAATGGTGGCGTGGAGTAGTCGGTTTGGCGAGTTTCCCGCTGGAGACCCGGAGATACATCATGTTGCTGGGGGGCTATATGCTGAGGGTATGTCTATTTCTACATCTGGCGACTGCGGCATGTAAAGGAGGGCTATGAGAGACTAACAGAATGGCATTACAGACCTCGAGCCCTACGAAGCAGAACGCCACCTCCTTCTCGGCACCCAAGACAGCGCCTCAACCCTCGCGTCCCTACACTACTCATGGTACACGTCCGATGCACCACACACCGCTCCTCTCTACTGCGCACGTGGTGTCCTTCCCTATCTCCTTACCGGCAACCTGCGCGCCGCGAATAAATTCTTCCTGCTCTTCACCTCCTCCCTTGAGAAAGCGCCCAACCCGCCCACACAACCCGTCTCCACAAAAGCCTCTGATTTCCGTGTATACCCTTCGTTGCCGCTGCTCAACTTCCTGGGCCTGCTTCTACTGAGTGTAGAGAGGGGAGACCCGAGTTTGTGGCGCCAACTCAAGAGCCATTATGCGGGCGATCTAAAGGAGGTCAACTGGGGTGAGGCGTTGGATCAGATTGGCGAGATGTACTTTGGCATTACGATACCGCGACAGGGAAACCCAATGTTCGACATGTTGGGTAGTATGTTTGGAGGCGGCATGGGAGGCGGGGGCGCCAGTACGAAGAAGACCATTGGAGGAAGAGCGCCCCCCTCTGCGGGATTGGATTGAACGGATATAGAAAACTCAGCATGTGTGGGAAGGATAGATCACGATGCTACGGCAGTAAAGATACCACTGTATACCCAAAGAAACAAAGAAAATTATGAGTGATTCATATATTCGTTAATTTCGTCTTTGATGCTTTTTGTCTATCAGGCCATGTCGATATGACGGTCTGTTCAAACCTCACCCTAAGCCTGCATATATCAAATCTTACATGGGGATGGTCTTTTCCTTGAAGATGACACCATAGTCCTTCTCCAGCGTGTCCATCAACGGCTTGCAGATCTCTGGGCTCATAGGCGCCAAGATACCCTTCTCGCTAAGGGTGCCGTCGAGCACCTGCTGGACAGCAACCGCGCATGGGACACCGACCAACTTGGCCATGGCCGAGTAGCCCTTTGGGTCGCCGTAGTCGGCAAGTGTGCAGGTACGGACAGACTTGCTGCCGTCCTTGTTCTCAATCTCGAACCTGTGCTGGAGCATGACCATGTCGCGCTCGCCCTCCTCGTACTGCATCTTCTTCTCAAGAGTAGCGCACAGCGTGTCGAGAGGGTTACCGCGAGGAGTGATTTCCTCGTCGGAGATGACGCCAATCCAGCGGAGACCGGAGATGATGCGGTCCTTCTCCTCGGTGCTGGCGAACTTTGTCCGCGAAGAGATGGCCCAAATAATGTCCTCGTCCTTGTCGCTTGAGGCGCCAACGATCTTGGCTGTGGCATCGCGCCATGTGCGCTTCTCGCCCTCCTTGAGGAAGTCCTTGGGGTCTTCGGACAGGAAGCCGATGTCGACGAGGCACTTGATGTATTCAGGGAAACCCTGGTACCTCAGCGTACCACGGATGATGGTTTGGGCTTCGGGAATGTTGTAGCGCTCCTTGTAGGGTGTGGAGTCGCGGTTGGGGTATGCGACAAAAGAGTAACCAGGGTAGATGAAGTATGGCTTTGCCTCAGCCATGAGCTCTGGGCCCTCGACTGACTTGACTTTGCCGTCTTGGTAGAAAGCAGCCTGGTTCCTGAGAGCGAGCAATACACCCCTGGAACTCCAGGAGAACTTGTAGCCGAGCGGGTTGTCTGAGCTCTCTGGGGCGGGCAGACCACCACAGTATGACTTGAAGGACAAAATCTTGCCGCCAGCCTTGTGGACCTCGTCGATGGTGAGAACGGCAGAAAGATGGTCGACACCGGGGTCTACACCAATCTCGTTCATGACTGTGATACCAGCCTCCTTCGCTTGTGCGTCGAGCTCCATCATAGCGGGCGAGACATACGAGGTTGTGACGACGTTCTTCTTCTTGCGGATCGCCGACTTGATGACGGTGGCGTGGTATGTGTAGGGAATGAGGGAGATGACAACGTCAACCTTGGCGACTTCGGCATCGAGAGCATCGGCATCGTTAACGTCGAGCTGGTCATGGTCAGACAATGGACGGAAAAGGGTGAAATCGGGGCCCATACGCTAATGGCGTTGGTGTTTGGGATGCCTTTAGCCAGACCCTGAGCCTTCTCGAGAGTACGGCATGCGACTGTGACCTTGACGCCGGACTTTGCGAGGACGTCTACGGTTGGTCGAGTACTGTGATTGTTAGCTGATGTAGTGGCCAATGATATGTGTCGCACTTACACAAAACCAGCACCAAGCAGAAGGGCAGTCCTGTCATGTGGTTAGCATTCCCCAGATTCCAAGACACTGTCTCAACCACATACTTTCCGCTGTACTTTCCGCTGGCGCTGCCCATGACGTTCTGAAGCTTGTCTGTGAGAATCATTAGCATACGGTCAATGACCCCGGCAATAGACACTTACTGGTAATGGCCTCCATGATGTGTGATTTGAAAGTGATTGCCAAGTAACTGAAAAAAGTTTGGACAAAGTTATATCTTGGGCGTTGACTCCGGATCGGAGTATTGAGAAATCGGCGGGGTTACTCCGTCATCGCTCCAGAAAGTGGGGCACACGCAGCTCGTCGAGCTGTAGATCATCAACCGTTGCAAGCCGAAGACCGATCGAAAAATGAATGAATATAACATCTACACGCTTGAATTGAAGCATTATCGACGTCTTTTGCAGTCCGACGAACCTGGAGCTTTCATATGTATCCCAAGCTGTTCTCGCGGACTTTCCGTGTTCCAACAATTCCTAATCCAAGACGTCAACTCCGTTGATGAATGCTGCATGAAGTCTGACAGAATATATCGAATCGACTCAACTCTAGTATTTCAGTTACTGTTATTTGTCGACCATAGCAAAGCGCTTTCGACCCTAAACTCTGATGTTTGAGCATCCAATGCATCTTCATAAGGAAAGTGGGTCGAGGCTCCGCCAAGAGCACTAGATCACATCAACACTAGCGCTGCATCAGGTGCATCGCGGACTTGCCAGGTACGCGTTTCAAGCGCGGAGGCCATCAACAGCAACGAGCAACAACCCATAGCGGTATTGAAGATAACTAACATTGTTGTGACACATCACTCAGCGACTTACAAAGATACCCTGCGACGTAATCGGAACATTTCACTAGGCCACCGCCATCATGCCCTCAGCCGTAGACCCTGACGATGACCTATGGATAGCTATCAAACAAGTAAAGGATGAACATGCGGATTGCGACATAAACTACGATGCTAATGAATGTAGATTTCCCAGTCGTCCGTGGGCTCGGATTACATCGATCAGCTGATCCCCATCATGAAAGACCCGCGCTACTCCAATCAACTGCAAATCACATTCGACCGATATGCCAATGATCGGGAAAGTGAGATTGAGCGGATATGTAACGCAAACCATCAAGACTTTGTTAGCTCTGTCGACTCGCTCCTCAGGATACGGGACCAGACCGTGCAAATGAGTGGAGAAATCCTACAGCTCAACGAGTCTATTCAAGAAAGCATCGAAAAGCTGGCGGAGCACAAGAAAGCGCTGGTCGATTCTAGAGGTGTGCGGCAGAACATCAATGAAGCTACGCAAGCGCTCAACGCATGCTTGAACGTACTGCGGATTGCCAACCAGGTCCAGGACATGTTGAGAGAGAAGAACTACTACGCGGCTTTGCGGGCACTGGACGAATTACAGACGATTCACCTAAAAGAGATTAATCGGTTCAAGATTGCCAACTTGATCGAAAAGTCTATCCCACAGACCCAAGAGCAGATCAGAGAAGCAGTCAAGAACGATCTGAGCACCTGGTTGTATCGCATTCGTGAGTCTGCACAGTTTCTAGGCGAGGTGTCGTTCTACTATACCGACGTACGGAGGACACGTAATCAAGAGCGTGCGGAGGCAGACCCGCGCTTCTCCAAATTCAAGCTCAATTCGGCAATTGAGCTCGTCGCTGATGAGATGGACGAGTTCGATGTTTTGAACAACGAAGAGGCGGGCAACGAGACCGACTTCTCTCCGTTGTTCGAAGCCATGCATATCAACGAGACACTGGGGAAGAGCGAACAGTTCAGGGCGGAGTATGCATCGGATCGAAGGACGCAGAAGGATTTGATCATCCCGAACAAACTGAATCTTCTCGATGAAGAGTGCAGCGACTTGAGTAGTTTGCTAGAGAGTATCGCAGGATACTCCATCATTGAGAAGGCGACCATGTCCAAGACTGCTAATCTGAGATCGCAAGCGGACGTGAGTAGTCCCTCCATCTGTCTGTGGTTGACATAGCTGACGAGTGAACAGGTCGACGAGTTATGGGACTCGATGTGTCAAAGCGCAATCAATCTCATCACCGGCCAACTCCATACCGTCGAGAACGATGAGCTGCTACTCAAGATTAAAGGCCGCATCGCGCTTTTCATGCTCACAATGGAGGTGTGTATCGCCACTATTCTCCATGCAAACACTACTAATCTCCTCCTGCAGAAATGGGGTTATTCCGTGTCGGCGATGAACGACCTGCTCCTCACCCTCTTCTCCAAGTACTCCGCTCTCCTCAAGCAACGTTTCAGCGATGACTTCCTCGAAATCGTCCACACAGACGACTACATGCCCATGCCCATCAACTCCCACGAAGAGTACGATAAGGTCGTCTCAGTATCCTGGTACAACCCACCCTCCAACAGCGAACAACTCACATTCCCATGCGTCTTGCCATTCTCCCAGATGTATCCGCTCTGCTGCATCGACATCCGCAACTTCCTCAACCAAATCTATCTCTTCAGCGACGACTACTTCCAAAAGAGCAGCGTAATCGACGAAACGCTGCGAACGAGCCTAGACGAGCTCCTCTGCGAAAAGGTCTGCGGCAGCTTAGTCGAGCGCCTAAGCAGCCAATACCCGGGCCAAATCGTGCAGATTCTCACTAACCTTGAGCACTTTGAAAACGCATGCGTGGAACTCCAAGACCTACTCTTCGAAGCGCGCTCCTCGCCCTCGGCAACCGGCCCCATCGTCCTCGCTGCGACCGAGCGCTTCGCCAAAGCCAAGAACACAGCGTCGAACCGCGTCTTCGAGCTCGTAAACAGCAAGATCGACGACCTAATCGAAACAGCAGAGTACGACTGGATGGCCACGAAGCCCGAAACCGAGCCTTCCACGTACATGCTAGAGTTGACCCGCTACCTCTCGAACATCATGTCGTCCGTCCTCCTCGCCCTCCCCATGGACATCAAGGAATTCATCTACTTCGACGCCTTATCCCACGCCTCAACCGCGATCCTCGATCTACCGCTCGCGCAACACATCAAGCGCATCTCTCCCGCTGCCGTCGCAACGCTGGCCACCGACACAGCCTTCCTCTCGCAATTCGTCAGCTCGCTCAACAATCCCATTCTCATGGAGAACTTGGACGAGCTGACGCAGACGGTGGCGCTTATGGGCACGGATAATTCGGAGGAGTTCTTCGATATCGCGCAGCGCAATAAAAAGTATGGAAAGGTGGATCAGATGAAGGGCGCGATATTGCTGGAGAAGGTGCAGGAGGGCGCTCAGGTCGCGGCGCAGAGTCCCAAGGTGGAGAGTAGTAAGGAGAGATTTGGAACGCTGGGATCGAGGTTTGGTATTAGGTAGGCGAGAGGGGATGGAGAGGTGGAGGGTTGCGTGGGGGAAAGGCGCGGCAGGAGATTGTACGGGTTTAGAGGTATTCAAGGCGTTATGCAGTGTAGAAATTGTTATTAAAAAGGCTGTAAAGATATCCAGTCGTGGATTTCTTGGTATCACATCATCACCTCCCCACCTGCATGCTGCCCATGAGTTGAAATTTCGAGATTCATCTACACGCCATAATCTTCTTCCCTAGCGACAACAACCCCTTCATCGCACTCGTCACCCTCGTCAAGAACGCTACTAAACTCTCCCGCTAACGCCAACTCATCGCTCGCCCCCAGAACACCCTGCACATCTGCAGAAGCAATCTCCTCGTATACGGATGTTATACCGGTGATGCGGCAGACACGTGCTACACAGGCCATCATGACCAACCCCAGCATAGCAAAAGGGCCCACGGCAACCAACTGACTAAATTGGCTTCAGAGAAGTTAGCATCGTTGTACATGAGATAGATAGAAAGAAAGGGGAAACATACTAATACCATCCATGCACTCCACCTCTATCATCCCAATATCTCAATCTAGCCTCAACTTTTTCCTTCCTCTCCTTCTCCCAGCTCTTCTCCTTGCCCACCCTCTTGACTCCTGCACCGCTGGCATTCCCTTCAAGCTCAGCTAGTAAAAGCGCCATTTGCTTGCGGAATCCGTGCAGCGCTTTCCACCACGTGCTGCGGCGATGCTGGTTGCGGTTGCGAACGAAGATCTTATTGAGCAAGCTGTGGATGTCGTGCAGCATGGCGATGTCATGGGAAGAAGCGTTGAGAAGAGGGGTTGCGGTAATCAAGGGAGTAGCTGTAGCAGGCATGCTGGGGACTTGTAATAGATGTTGGGTAGTAGTAGTGTGGCGGTGAGGCAGCGTGGTAGTAGTAGCGGCGACGGCAGTAGTAGCGAGAGCCATGATGATAGTGAGAGCGGATAAAAAAATAGATCTTCCTTTGAGAGCGAGAGGCGTAGGATATTTATCCGTATTACAAAGAGTGGCAAGGTAGGTGTCGTGAGCTCTCTTTTTTTGGTTCTTGGCTAAAGATTGTTGTGCCGTCGTCGGATTGGTGTTGCGGATGTGTGCTACCGTGGAAATGTGTGTATGGGCCGGCGGCGCGGGTCTGGGGGGAAACGTGCGTGCGCGAAATCACAAGTTGTAACCCGTCGGCTGAGCGAGGTATATAACAAAAAGGAACCAAGTTGACAAAGCGTATGATCACAGTCAGGCAGGTCGGTGTCAGACAGCAGTTTTGTGATCCGGTGGTATGGCGACGTTGCTGCTGCTAGCGATGGATGAAGTCATGCGCATTACTTCTATTCGTCGTGGAATGACAAGAAGGAAAGAGAAGGAAAATTTGCGCTGCAACCCCAAAGACACAATGATGATGGTATTCGACCGTAGATACGAAATAATGTAGAGAGTGACTTGCTAGCTGCAAAGCAAAGGAAAAGCTGATTAGGGCCTCCTTTCTACCCGGCGCAATTGGTGTGGGACTCCTCGGCGCGGTTGTTGCTAACCGTGATGTCAAGTGAGCCCTCCAGCTCTAGCTCCATCTGGTATTGTTACACACGTGCGCCTGCCGCACACGAAGCCGAAGAGAATGCAAACCTCGGAGAATAAGATAGGAAATTAACCGTTAGTTGGAGATCCTTGCATCCACATCGCTATATGCCTCATGAAATGGCAATCTAGTTCCTGAGCGGTGTAGAAAGGCCGGGCACGAGGGAGGTCAATGGTGCTACCCACCTCCCTCCTTGCCAATGCCGTGACCCTCACTGTCGACGCGCCACTTGACGACTGGGGTAGGCTAGCAGCTCGCGTCGTATACTGTGTAATAATATCGGGAGTTGTGAGGTTGCGTGAGGGAGAGGTCCGCGTGGGTTGTGACAGGACGGGACTTGGGTGGACAATGTTGTACGAAGTAGTGCAGTTTCCCCAACTGCAGCCTCACATGCCGAAGTCTCGCATGCGCTGGCCCGTCTTCAAGACCCTCGGTAGATCTATTCTCGGCTTTGGTTGTCGCTTGTTGGTCGCGTGCCACGAGGTCGACGAGGACGGAGCGAGGTGGTCGGAGGGGCTCATGAGGACAGAAAAGCGATTCCGTGGTGTTATCGAGTCCTACATTGTCTGCAAGTGTTTTCAGACTCTACTCGATGAATGGCTCCGAGTTTCTCGAGTCAATGGTCTCTGTACAAGTTCCATCAGGAATACTGTGGCTTGTCAACGTCGCTACAATTGTGATTCGGGGATGCAAGTGGCCTGCTGCTCCCCTGTCTTGCTCCGATATCTCCAAGCCCGAGATTCTGTGTGGGGTAAGCCTCTGTCGACAAAGCTCTCCCGACGACATTATCACCGCCATCACCATCGTGCTCTCTATCGGCTATATGCATTCGTACGTTTCTCTGTGGGTTGTAGAGGGGTCCGTGCCATGACGATAGTTGGCTGGTGAGCCTTCGGGCGATGTGGTTCTCACAGCGTGTTCTCAAGGCTCATTGCTCCCAAGCACCTACCCCCTACCTCGCCGTAATGTGCTCGCGCCGCGACAGATTCCTTAAACAGAAATTCCGATTAACTCAAAGCTCCAGTCGTCGTGGTCGCCATCTGCGCCGGCTCAGCCAGCGCCCCAAATTGGATCTCTGATATAGCTTCTGCATCTGCTAACCAACCCCAATGGCAGTCGGAGCCATTAGTGGCCTGCCTGCGCGGATCTACTTAATTGTAGTCTCATACGATCCACCAGCCTCACGTGGTGGGCTGCGACCGATAGCGTTGAAAGCGCCGGTGGCCGTTGAGGCACATAGCCAAAGCAGCTGCACATACTGCACCTCCCCACCGCACACTGATCACAGCAGCAATGACACACAAAGTCTTTCCCCCCCCCCCCCCCCCCTCCAAACCTTCCGTGTGGGAAGCGGCGTACCTTTGCAGCAGCCCTCTTTGGCTTCCTGCCTGGGGCGGCTGCTGAAGCGGACCCCCGAAGCCTCCGTTCCCTCTACCCCTTCCGACCGAACGCCAATCACAGGAGAAACCACGATTGGTCATCCTTCATACGATAGCTATCCTACGGGAGACTGCATACACCCAATATCCCTTGTTATTGCCCAGCTGGCCGGAGTCGAAGCAGCTTCCGCGGGGCGCTCATAGAGACCTCAGGAGGTAGCTATCTATCACCCAGTCCCTCCTCGCCTTCAGCAATCGCCCTCGAACCGTATATAATATAGACATCCTCGGAGAGCACAGCCTGTATAATCCTGCCAGCTGGGACTCGATAGGTTGAGCGGTCTTCTGAAGCTTGCCCTTTCTTCCTCGAAGCCAATCACACCCACAATAAATTCGAGGCTAAGGTATACAAGACTCTCCGGAGGCGAGCTGCCATATTCCCGGCACGCGGTGCTTTTTCGCCCCTGTCTCTGCAGGAACTCTCCTTGTCGTACTAATCCAACAGCCTGCATCGGGGAACTGCGAGTACCCGAAGACTAAGCAAACAATACCTGTCACGCTCGATGCCTTGAGCCACTCGATACGACCGAACACATCGGTTGAGCTACCCTGTCATATCCCAATCGAGGTATACCACATCGTTTATGCGCCTTCGCCTCTTATCGTCGCGACTGTTCGAGCTCCGGGACGGCATACTGCATATAGGCGCGCGTTGTACCCCACCCACCCCGATACCATGAGTCGACTTCACACGAGCGAAGTATACACGGAGCGGAATCTTTGCCTGTGTACGATATCTGACGCGAAGAGTCCACAACAGCGCAGAAGATCGTCCCATATTGGAATATAGGAATACTCGTTTCCTACTCCTGTCTTGGCAATCAATACACCGAGAGATTGTGTTGTCGTGGACATTTACTTGCGATGAGGTCTCGCTGCCTAAAACTGCTCGATGCCATACTAGATCATTCGCAATCGGCAACTTCATGGCGCATCGCGACGATTATTACCCACCGTATAGTCTCAGGGTCGCTTCAGCAGCATCTGACTGTAGTTCGCAAGTGCGATTATGAGACGCTGGGACTGCGCCCGTCAAAGCCTCAAAGGCATGCCCCTTCAAAGCCGTGAGCGAGGCACACCTTGCCAGGAACATATGGACCGCCAATAGCTCAGTGGTATAAGAAGCCATTTGGCGCGGATGGCTCATTCGCCACGTCAAGTTCGAAGTTCGAAGCGTTAAAGAAACTTTTGACAATCGCCAGTGATTATTGTTTGTCAAAAGGCCAGCTTAACGGCCGTCTACCCTTCTTCCAAGACAGCTACGGTACATTTGGATTCCTTGAGGAGGCATTACCTTGCGCTCTAGAGTCGACCGCAAGTACATGTTGACCTTCTCATTGGGGTCATGACTTGTGCAGTTAGGGGACTTTTGCTGTATGCTCCGAGTCTTCAAGCTCTATATCTGGCAGATTTCACCAATACCAACGAGGCCAGTAACATGCTCATGTGCTGATACGCAACCCTGAGACCAAAAGAGTTCAGTGTTGGGAGCGTGTTTCCATGAACGCTCTTCTCGCCGACTGGATCTTGCGAGAGTATGCGGTTCGGGCGAGTGCTGCGGCAACTACACAACCAAGACCAGTTCTGGCCCCAGGTGTGTGTTTGCCAGAACAATCAATATATGGCCTACTCGCCCTGTGGGCACTACAACTCGATATGTTCCTTGTTGACAGTACATGTCTGCCTTGTTCAGCCATTGCGGGCATCCACGTCTTGCAGTCAGCGGCCATCTGGCCCGGCGTCAGACGGAGTCGAGCGCAGGCGCGTTCCCACGCACACGTAGAGTCAAAGCGGATAGACTTGTCAACCATCAATACAGGGTCCATCCAGCTGGTATGGGCCAGGCCATTCAACCATGTGAGCACCGGCACAAGCCATAGACTTGCTCGGACGCTCAACAGATGCGCGGTCGACCAGACGTACATAGCGCTCGATATTCCCAACCAAGACCCGGTCGAGGTTACCTCAATGGCGGGCTGAACACGATACCAGACTCCTCGTGGTCGGCCGACTCTGCCCTGGCCATGTGGCTTTGGTAGTGTCTGCCTGACTCGCCCCTGCAGTAGATGACGCTGGACTAGGAGACGACTCCGGACGCACAGGGTCAACGTGGCAGCCACCAAACTAATCGCGCCTCACGGAATGCGTCATGGTATAGCCTGCAGTCATGGCTGCAGGGGCTTAATCTGGCGTGCGGTGGCGGCTTTGGGCTCGACTCAGGGGCTGGCTTGGTACAGGGCTAGTGTGTGCCAGGTTCGTCGTTCCCAACGTCAGACGGGTTTGCCTCCGACAAAGACGGCTTCATTTTTTATATTAGTGCTGGTAAGACGACTGTCCCTTTTCCAAACATCGCCCGGGCATGATGCGGCTGTCCGGGGTCGCGCGATCAGCGTCGCAGTTAGCGGATGCGTCGCCTCGAATAGCAGATGCTGTGCAAGGCTTCTTGTAGCCTCCGATGGGGCTTCGTTTGACAGGCTGGCCTCCTGTGTGAGAATGTCGCGGTGATGCTGCCTTTGATCGTAGGCTTTGCCAAGACCAGCCACTTTGTCAGAGAATCGTAAGGCGTACTGCGGATGCGGTTGTTTCTTCTTCCGTCGGCGAAGAATAGGAGCGCAAGCCCTTTGCCGGGGCGCGTTCTGCTGGGGCTATTACTGGTCGAGCCAGAGCTACAGAAGCAATTGCAGCGCCTTACACGTAAAGAGTTACCTGTGGTGTTAGCGTCAAGCCCACGTTCAAGAATAGAGGTACCGCGCTGATGCTGGTGGACGTATGCATTCAACGTGCTGTTTGCCCCGCATCAAAGGTATTCCGCTGCCGCTACTGCAAAAAGTCCCCAGCAAAAATGCGCCTTCCCCGCCACTTTCTGTCATGTCGTCAGTGTACCGCGGAGGTCATCGAAGGCGGTGCTGGTGTTGAGCTCGACACTCTACTGCTGGCGCTGCTGCTGCTCGTTGTAGTGCCTAGATGTTGGTCAGTTGGTCGGTCTTGATAGACGAATACCACAGGCCCATTCTCAACAGCAAGCACACAGCTCCAGCACACCAAAGATGCCTTCACAGACCCATCAAGCTTCAAGCTCTCGGCTTATTGATGGGTGTGTGCTGCAATGGTAATCACAGGAGTTGTCCGAGGAGTTTGAACATACCTCGCCATCCTGGCCTGCTTGAGCGGACCCATCTCAAACGTTTCGAGGCCCTTGGCCATGATGCCACCCCAGACGAGACCCACGTGTGCGTAGGCATAACGAAGAGTTTGACGATGCCCTGTCGCTTGACCCACGGCTTGTATGTGGCCGCCACGTCGGTGCAGAGCTGCTCCATCTGCTCGTAGCGCAGCATTCTTGTAGTTGTCGAGGTGCTTATTGGTATAACCCGGGGAAAGAGCTTCGAAGTTTGCGGTAGTCGTCTGATCTTTTGATGATATGCGATGTAGCTACTGGAGGTGAGCGTTGTGTGCGCCTGGCTACGACACCACAAAGGGCTTCACGATATATATCAAGGCCCGTGCGCTCCCCGCTCCAGCATCAGAATGGCGTACCCTGACATTTGGCTGCGACTAAGAACAGTCAATTCAGTATATTGGTGATAGTCAAAAATCACCATGCATGACCAAACATAAGTTTGAGGAACAATGCTCACATTATCTCAGGGGTCTGTGTTACAGCTTATGACCACAAAAGGTCCATCAGTGGATTCCATCACCTGGTCAGAGATCATCTCAACCTTCAACCATCCACATGGCGATTCCAGGTCACACTGGGATTAGCCCAGAATGCAAACACTCCATCATGTGTCAAGCGCCATACTGAAAAAGCCATGTATTAACGTCCTGGTCTGACAAACATCTCGAAACAGATCGGAATCAAACATCATACAATTTTCAGTCGCGGTAGACGTTGCAACAGGGCCCAGAGAGATGGATGGAAGCAAACACCAGTGGAAGTCGATGCTTACAAGAAGGGGTTGGTGTTGGTGTCAACATCGCTACGAGCCGAGAAGGGGCGGATAGGACCACGAGCCATACGTGAGGCGCGAGTAGGAGTGCCGTCAGGAATGGTGGAAGAGACGCCGCTAGAGAAAGGACTGCTAACCGGAGCTCCAATAACACCCGGGGCTGGCATAGGAGCAGGGTTCTCGTTGAAATACTGGGTGACATGGGTCATGGGAATGCACTCGAAAGGGATGCGACCACAGTGGCCGCCACCGTAGGTGCAGAGGTACCAGGTCTCGATTTCCTTTTTCTTAACGTCGGTCAAGCCAGCGAATTGAACGGGAGCGGCGCGCTGGTGGGCAAAGTGCATAGCGGCCTGCATGATATCGCGAGGGCCACCACGGTCGTAAGCGCTGGAGCGGTTGCGGTGCTCAGTGACTGGAGAATATCCGTTGGGAGGGTACAGGCCGATGCTACGAGCGCTATCCATGGAACGCTGAAGCTTCGAAAGGTTATCGGGGCGAGGGAAAGCCTGCTCGGTACCGGCGGTGCGCAGCTGGCCCATCATCTCAGCGTCGACGAGGGTAAAGATCAGACGAGGGCGACAGTAAGGAGTCTCCTGCATGACGGAAGAGTTGCGGAACTTCTGGACGAGAGCCTCGCGACCCTGGATAGTGGCGTAGGAGATCTCGGCAGTCTTGTCAGAGTTGAAACCGGGCCAGAGTCGACGCTCGATGCGATCGATGAGCGAGAGCATGCCGTTGGCGTCGGAGAAGTTGATGAAGGCGTAGCCAACGTTGCAGCCAGACTTGAAGTCTATGCGAAGGTACATGAAGTCGTAAGTGCCAAAGCAGACTTCGTCGAGAATGTTCTTCAGCGACATCTGTCAAGGCCGTCAGTAGGCATTGAAGACGGCTGAAAAGGAAGACTTACCCAGTCAAGCTTGTTGGGGATGTTGCGAAGCATCACCGTAGTACGAACGTCGCTGCCATCAAGAATGCGCTCACGGCGGACACGGTTGTGCTGATCGTGTGGGTGGTTGTGGTAGCTAGCACGACGGTCGGTGTACTGATCGGGCATCTGATGGGTAGGGGCTAAACGGTATCCATAGACGCGACCCTGGGCATCGATGCGAGGCTTGTAGCGGTGAGGTGAGGTAGTAGCACGTGCACCAGACCAGAGGGAAGGTTCGAAGGTGCACCACTGGAACGACTTCTGCCAGAGTATTAGCAACGGTGCATGGGATGAGTAAGAGGAGGAGTGCTTACATCGCCACTAACGCCCCAGACAGGATCAATGCGAAGAGACTGGACGGCACGGATGGCTGTGTCGACCGAGTAGAACTCAATGCGGAATACGAGCAGCATCTTGTCGTCGATAGAGTCGGCATGTGTGACGTTGCGGACATCGCCGAAAGCCTGGGCGGTGAGCTTAACGACGTTGGTGACTCCGGCAAGGTCATCGGATGAGAACTCCCAGACAGCCTGGTCGCGGTTCGGCTCAATCATGACGAAGAGCTTGATCTGGCCTTCGAACTCCTTGATGTTGCAGGTGTCCTGAGTCTTGGCTCTAGCGTAGTCGTAGGATGTGGCATAGTCGACAGTGAACTCGTGCTGCTCAAGGATGTCCTTGCCTTCGGCAGCGTCGCGAAGATCGTCGTAGCGGATGAAGACACCGCGAGCATAATACGGAACTGCATTGAGGAAGCAGGCATACTAGATGAGGTTAGCGAAGTGCTCAAAGGCAACAAAGAAGATAGTTACCAGCTTCATTTGATGCTGGACACTGAACAGTTCGTGCTCGGAGTCGAGACCAGCATTGGTGCCATCAGGGAGCTGAGAGATGAACTGGTAACGAGAGACGTAGCCTTCATCATCTTCAGAGAGCTCGTTGACGTAAGCGCCCTCGACGTAAGTAGCTGGGTGAGGGAGGATGCTCTTGGTGTTGGCCGGCTTGTCGCTGGCTTCCTTGAGGGGCTGCTTGCCGGCAGCGATAGCAGTGATCTGGCGACGGTGTCCAAGGCGGGGCTTACGATCAATTTCAGGTGAGTAGAGAGTTGGGTCAGTGCCAGCATAAGGGCTTGAGGAGGGGCCATGGCCGGTTGAGGAATGGGGAGAGGTATGAGACATGTTGAAGTGAGACAAGATGTACAAGATGATGTACAATTCGAAGAGATGTGTGATGAAAGACAAGAGTTGGATGTTTGGCAAAGCTCAAGCAAGAGTTGGAGAAGCGAGTCTGTCAAAGTGAGGTGAGGGGAAAAGAAGAAGTCGTGGAAGGAGCGAGGGGATGGGCAGTTTATATGCTCGTTGCCGGCACCGAAGTTCTGGTCATCAGCTGACGAGCTGCTGCAAACGGCGGCAGTATTCCAGCTGAAGATGCTCATCGCTCATCAGAAGGCATAATTCCAAGCTTCCTGAGGTCGCTCGTGAAGTGGTTCGGAGCGAAGGGTGAACGTCTGGGCTGAGGTGAGCGTTTGGGGATATTTCACGGCAACAAGCCATCAACAATCCGGACGAGGCTCTGAGCAGTATCATGAGAAAGCAGCCGTCAAGCTCTACAACTCCAGTTATTCATATGTACGTCTCTTCAATCAAGTTGGAGTTGCATCACGACTGTAAGATGACCCCTGAGTCTGAAGTTCCTACCCCAACTGCCTTTTCACCTACCGTGGGGCCCCACTGGCCACCGTTTAGCGTCATGCGAGGCGTCTGACCGCCCGCCCGTTGAGACCCGAGGGACAGGAACAGCAAGAGCCTGTCCGAGGGTCGGGGCCAGGGGAAGGTGAGAAGCTGGAAGAAATATTCAACCGTGTGAAGGTGTAAGGAATGTAGAGAGAGAGTGCGGCAGCATAGTCAGGCAATACAGAGGCTTGGAAAAGGCGCCTTGGTGAGCTACTTCGAAGCCTCGTACTCGAGCCGTTACGACTCGGCCAAGATAGCCAGGTATCATTCATGACCAAGCACGTGAGACACATGGATGCACATTCCTAAGCGAGAGCAAAGCCTTGGATGGGGCAGAGATTGCAGGAGGCGGACACATGTTTATCGTGGGGTTTGGGCGTGTGGGCTCATGCCAGGCCATGATGCACAGGTCCGCATGATTTTCCACGTCACTTTGGCATTATGAGGCAATGGCACTGGGGCGCGGCATATTTAATTGAAGATGACTCACTTCGGGAAGGCACGGTCAAGCAGTGGCATTGGGCTACAAAAGCAGCCTCAAAGATGAAGGTGGATATCACGTGCTTGCTTAAGGCAATACAAGGCTTGTTGGCATGAAAAAAAGGGCTCCTGGATGCCTACAAAAGTTTGCATCTTTTTGCACCTCTAGAGTATGGCACGGAGGGCGGCGCTGTAAGGTCGCTGCTGAGTTTGCTGGGCGGGCAAGAGCGACTCGAGACACCGAAGTTGCAGAAACTCGAAGACTGGTCCTTTCACAAAGAGACCAAGAATGTCTGTCAGCTATATTTCCCTGGGGTATGTCGCCCTATCGGTGGCTTGGCTGCCTCGAGGGCTATCATATATGTCCAAAGGTATCATCATCACACTGACATGTGGGAAACGGGACGCCTGTAGCAAGAGCTAGCTGGTGCTCTTTACAGGGGGAGAATAGCGTATCATGCCCCAGAGGCACAATAATAGAGAGTGTGGTGTTCCAAGTCGCAGTGACAAAATGTGCTGCAAGAGGTCTTGGCGCTACAATTACAGCGCACAAGAAGCTCAAGCCCAACTCGACCAAAACAACAAATCCGCATCACTGACATTACCATTGCAAGCACTCTGAAGCAAATATCCTCTCAGTTAATCCCTACAAAACACAACTACTACTAGTCTGCAATCCTGAGCGGCAAACGTGACAAAGCCATCTGGGCATCTTCTACTGTCGCGATTTGGGTACAAACATATGAAAATTTCTATATTATCATTTTTTATTCCCAAACGCCACTCCAAGGGTATCATAACATGACCACGCGCACCTTCCTCACCCTGCAGCCGAAAATAGACAAGAGTTCATTTCTTCCCCTCATTCTCCGCCTGAAACATCCATCCATCGTCCTCCAAGCTTGCTACTTTCTTCCTCAGACTACTCTTCAGCGCACCCCTAATCTCCTCTTCAATCGTGGCTGCATCCCAGTGCGCGTTCGGCTTTCCATACAACTCTATCAATTCATTCTCTTGCTCTACTGAAAGTCAGTTGTATCCTACCTCTTCCACGACGACAACATACCGGCTTCCTCGTCGCCTTCTCGGCCTAGCCCAACTGTGCCCATGTTCCTGTATACGGGCATGGGTGCATGTGTGATGTAATCACCCTGGGCGTCCTTTTCCACTAGCTCCTCTTCGACAGGCTGTGTGAAGATGTCGGATTGTATCTCTCGGCTGTCGGGGCGGATGGAAGGGACATTTTGGTTCTGGCGCCTTGAGGTGGGCTGGGGCTGTTGTTGTTGCTGGGCGGTATGGGCGGCGAACAGGTTGCGGCGGGTGTTTGGGGGGAGGCGGATTGCGCGATTATCCATGTCTTCGCTGCTTTGTCTGAGGTGCGCTGATAATGGTGGCGCAGGCGGTTGCAGAGGCGATGTAGGGTTGGCGATGACGCGCGAAGTGGTGATGATGTTGGTGTTTGGTGAATGTGGCCTGCATGGCGTGCCGTAGCTAGTCAGGCACAAGGCCGGCTGCTTTGGCGGGGTGAGCAGGGCTGGGGTTGCGACACTCCCGCGGCGAAGCTCGCGACCCAACTTGCGACATTTCGCGCATTTGACGACGCCATGGCAGAGCCTACGCCCACTGACACTTCTTCTGGCCTTCCTCCTAGACCGCCGAGTCCAATCGCGGATCCCGCAGACAAATCACCGCCGCGGAAGCGACCCAGAACTCGTGCGCCTCCACAAGCAGTTTCAGCGTCCACTACAACAGCGAATACGGACATACCACCCGCTCGAGATGAAGCACCGTCGGCAAACGCGCCACTTCACAAATTCCCCATACAGCCGCTCAATCGATTCCGCGGCGCCTCTGCCACGATCAAGCGACCTCGCCAAGTCGCCTATTTCTCCTACGACGACGACCATGTATACCAGCCAGACGAATCAGGAATCAACTACTATGTCCCGCCACCAATGGGCGTAGACCTCAAGGAAGGCTTCGAGACGTTCAAGCATTACGAGGACAAGGAGGATCCACACTTGGTCAGCTTATTGAGAGCGCTCATGGACGACAAGATGGGTAAAGGACATGTAAAGGCAGATTTCATGACCTGGAGAGGCATGATGACCAAGGTATGTTGATGAGAGCTGGCATATCAACAGCCAAGGTGAGCAACCCCAGCTTTCCCTTGCTACTACTTCGAAGAAGAATACCCAAGGACGCATCTAACAGTCACCAGATCTTGACAGCGCCTTTTGACAACTTCGCCGAGTTCAACATGTTCGCGACTCTGTACAACGGTACAATCTACATTGAAGAAGATTTCCCTTCACGAGCCGCCCAATGCGCCGCAGAGGCCGATCGGCCACCACCCCGCTACCAGCATCCCGACCAGCAGTCGCAAGAGATGATGGCATATTGGGGCTACAAGTTCGAAAAGCTCACCTTAATACCCACCCCACCCTCCGACACCCCACGCGAAGACATCGAAAAACACCAACGCGGCATCGTATCCAACCACGCCCAGCACTGTTCCATCGTACACACGTCCTTCGGCCCACACAGCCTCATCCTCGGCGGCGAAGTCGACGGCCTCCTCGCCCCCAAACCCGCCGACCCAGACGCCCCGATCCCATGGGTCGAGCTCAAAACCAGCGAAGAACTACCACCCCCACAACATCAAAACCACCGCGACGTGCTCAAATTCGAACGCAAGCTACTCAAGTTCTGGGCTCAGTCTTTTCTCCTCGGCGTCCCCAAGATCACCGTTGGCTTTAGAAGTAAAGCGGGTATACTGAGGGGCTTGCAGACGTTCAATACAACAGACATACCTGGTATGGTGCGCAGAGGAACCGATTGCTGGAATGGCAATGTTTGTATCAACTTTGCGACTGAGTTCCTAGGCTGGCTGAAGAGCGTCGTGGTGGATGAAGGGATCGTGTATGGTGTTACACTGAGGAAGAAGAGTGGGGTTGTTGAGGTGAGGAAGGTGGGTGAGGGTGATGGAGGTATTGTTAGTGAGGAGTTTAGGAAGTGGAAGGGTAGGAGTGAGGGAGGGAAGGTAGATAGCAAGGACGGGAAGAAGGATGACGAGGCTTCCAGAGGCACACAAGTGGTGTGATATTAGATCGCCCTTGCTTTCGGTGCAGAGCTCAATTCGCATTCTTCTGCCACTTCACAGTAGAGAAATTTGGTATATGCACACTCACATACACACCCTTAGATCGAAAGGTCCATTGTATGCTTTTCCCATCTTGTAGATCTCTCTCGATACACAGTCTCGTCTATTTCTCCAGAACTGGTTCGAGCAGAGGTCGTAGTGTCCATATCTTCTTCGCTACCGCATTCCTCACTACGTTTCTATCATATCCTCCTTTTCTGGTATTTGAAAACGAATCAGAGACAGGCGATCAGATTTGAAGAGTAAAAGACATGAGATTACACGCTGATGAGATATACCACAGCTAGCAAAATGTCAAAGTGTCCTCAATTGTCCTTGCATTACGATATATTGACAAACTGAATCAGACAGGTGCGAGTTTCTTCAAGTATCTACATCTATATTTCACCTACCTTCTGCCACAAACACAAGCTGCCTCATTTATCACAAAACATCCAACCTAACACGATAGGTCGCGTATCCCCATCTATCTACCTATGCATCCACTTCAAGTCCTCCCCCATTTCTACCCCAATCCCCAAACCCGCTCAACAGCACCTCTCGTGCCCCAGTCCACCACAAACAACACTCCATGACGTACCAAACCCTCCACACTCCACGCGCCCCCAAACAATGCCATCATACACCCTACAAGACCAAGCCCATCCCAGGAAACCCAATACAACACGTGTAACAGAACATGTTCATCATCCCATCCACCACCACTACCACTATTGCTACTACTACGTCAGGTCCAAAGTTCACACTTGCCCTGCCCTGCACCCATGAATGTTTGGGACAAGAGTAAAGAAACTTAGCCTTTGGCTTCTCGCATGGAAGGTGCCTGCGCGGGCTGCCCGAGCAAAAAACAACCCGTACCAGCAAGGGCAAAGAGGGTTGAAGAGGCGGTGGCTAAATGGCAAAAGGGAGAGGGGAGGGGGAACTTGGGTGAGACGGGATGGCGCCATGGGGGTTGCGTGTTGGGGCGTATGTGTGATCAAGGGACTTTTTTTGAGGGGGGTTTTGTGTGTAAAGCATAGTGTAAGGGCGGTGGATGGACTCGATGACTGTTGTGAATGTGGATTGTTGGTATCTTCAGATTGAGGGATCATGTGCTCTGTGTGTGGTTGTCTACATTCCACGCGCTCGCAAATTGTCTCTGTCAGCAGCCACGTATCGTCTGCCCTCAACAATAACAACAGCAGCAACAGCAGCAGCCTCGCGCGGAACCAGCCGCACTCATCCAAAGCCCGAGATTCCGTCCTCTCCAACCCGTGATCTCGCAAACTTGGCCCAGATCTCAACATCCACCTACCTGCAAGCTCCAAGCAAAGCCCCTTGTCCTTAGGCCCCCCCCCCTCTCTTACCCAAAACCGTTCAAGACCAGGCCGAAAAAAGCCCCATTCAAACCTGTTCTTGCTTCTCAACATCCAACCTCTTCCGTAAGCTCCATCCTAGCAAGCTGAAATCTGGCCTCGCAGGCGCCGACCCGTCCCATCTCATCGAGATGAGCAAGGCCCCCATGTTGATTATTGCTCCAACCCCTCAGATAAGCATACCATGCAAGCCGCGTCGGAACCAACGGCCGCGGTCCATGATCGGGCCTTTGTTCGGGAAGATCTGCGTTGGATCGTTGATCCCTGGGGGTTATTGTGGGTGAGAAAAGATGAGTGAGCGGGGAAGTGAGATTTGGACGACGACCAAGGTGGAGACAAAAAAAGCGCACCGCAGCGCAACGTAACGCTTTCCAATACAGTCAGCCCTAACAAGCTTCATCCGATCGCTTTGCCCCTCATGCTTGACGGTTCGTGCTCCTTTTCCCCCTTGGGCCCTGAATACGTTGGGCATCGGGCTGCTCGTGAGATTGCGAAGTTGCATCGCTACTTTCCGTTGCTGATGGCAGCCGGATAGATGGAGGCAGAGTTCAGATGGGACCATGTCTAAATGGAAAGGGATGCCATGTAGCGGCGGCAAACCAAGGCCATAATCTCCCTATTTTTTTGCTGCCCAATCCCGACTGTCGGGGCTGCTGTGGTATCGAAACGGGGCGAAAACGACATGTGTGTGTTTTGATTGACATGGTAAGTCTGAGTCACCGGCCTAGGCATCAAGGCTCAGACTGCTGAGGTTTGATAAACGAAACCGTCCTTTCCAAACCTGCAAAACTAGGCCCAGGCCAGAACCTTCATTTGGTGAGGGGGCCATATTACGGGAAGTGCTTTGCTCATCATGTAGTCATCGTCGGCCGATGCTAGTCTCGGATCCCGGCCTCATCCAACGTCTGCAAAAGGGAAAGCAAAGTTTGAGCACAACCCTCTCGGATGGCCTGTCGTGAGCAGCGGTCCGCACCGTAACACTGTTCGATTATGCAATGAGTGCACCTAGATTCAAACTTTGAAAGGCCTGGTGTCAAGCTCCTTAGACGTGTCAAGATACGACGGATGGTGATGAAGGTGCAGTGAAGATAGCTGAGTGGCGTGCCGACACTGCGCGATGCAAGTGAGCAAGTGAGCACTTGCAGATACTTGGTCGAATGTGTACCAGGAGGGCCTTGTCGCTCGGTTTGCAACGGGCCTGCAGCACGTCCACGAGGACGGATGTGCTCCGACGAACTTAGTGCGATACGTAGCAGATGCGGCATGCCCTTCTTGTCTATCCGGCGAGCTCTACAAAACTCGCCACTGGTAAATGCATCATCATCAGCCTATCATCTGGTCTCAGCCCAGTCCGGTCGATCGCTATTACATATTTGTTTCGGACTCGACCAACCGCCACCCCGCAATCTGCAATATAAACCCACGTGGAGAACGACGATGAAACGAGCAAGTCCCATCATTAACCAAATGAGGAAGTGGAAATACACGGATGATCGTCGTGAGACTGGTGGTGATGAAGACTCTGGGCGGAAAGGTCCGTATGTGATTGCTTCGTGATCCGCGCGCAAGAGGACCAAGCGCTGCAGCGCTGGATTTACGAGGGCCGGTAGAACCTCGCGGATCCGCATCTAGACACTTGAAAGGATTTTCAGATACGAAGTGACCCGTTTGTTGAAACGGCATCAGCGCGTTTGCGATATGGGCGCGCGAGCGTCTGTGACAAGGGCGCTCATCATGGCGGCGAATATGTGGCTGAACAAACTTCGTCATGTGGACATGTACCTAGGCTAACTGCCTTGGTCCCGCATCTTCAACGGGCGACGCAGTAGTGAAGCAACGGCCGTAGTAGTAAGATGCTGACAGCTCAAAGGCGCAATCTGGCTGCGATTGCGTGCACGATTTTGGAAGTCGTGTCTCCTTTGGGATGCTGCCATATTCGCAAGTAACTCCGATGATACTCACTCGAGTCGTCATTCTTGCTTTGGGAAGAAGGTTTGATACCATATTTGTATCTAACGCACGTCATTCTGTACAACATCGCGCTTGTAGGACTAAAGTCCGGTTTGACTGTCAGGGAGAGTGGATCGTCGGCTTCGGCGTAGTCTGCAGCTTTCGATGGGCTGAAACACTGCTGGTGCAATGTCGTACCACATCACGAACCAGCTCGCAGCGTGACTGAGATGCTTTTGAGGAAATAGGAGCGACAAAATGTCTTCGGAGTTGCTACCGATGCACTTCATACGCAGGGTCCATTGGGCGAAGGATCCGAACACCATAATCTGAGAAGAAGCCGGCTGGTGAAACTGTTGAGCCTAACAACGTGACAATGGGCTGGTTGTTTCTTCCAATTCGACCAAATAGCAAGCAGCTTGGTGTAGTAACAGTGGAGGCGCAGGCTTTGCAAAAGGTATTTTCCCAGTCTCCGCCTGAGTCATAAAGTTTGCAAACGCAGTATCTCCGTACATGTCGTGACACGATTCCACTTACAATACTGCAAGCCACAGGCTTCGGTCCGGATCGACGAGACATTCTCAGATTAATGGTCTTTCTTGCCGAAATCTCCACGGCAATTTTAGACGATCTATTGGGGCACTAACAGACACTATATCTATGATCGTGGCAGCAAGTGGGCGGAATAGAGTTTGGGCACTTGCCGGCATGCTTGAATCCGGGAGCGAAGGGAGCAGCGCGGCCGTTTGTGGAGCAAGAGAGTTGTCGTTAATGCTCGCGGTTGGGCCGAGGTCTGAGTCGTCCAAAGGCAAAACGTGGTCGAAAGCCGACGGCGGGATGTACGGGACTGTCAAAGTGCCATGAAACCACAAAGTTGTGGAATCGACGACGGCGAGTCAATCATGCACGGAAATGGCATTCTAACGCAACACGCTCTCTGTGAGTGTCTGATAAGCGGATGCGCAGGGCGTAGTAAAAATCCTCCGAATGCTACTGCATCCAGGAGAATATGCAACCTTGGCCTCAAACTCAGGAGAATAAAATGCAGATGGCCTACAGTCGCTTTCACGTGGCTTCCGCACTTGAGCATTCAGCTACGCCTATGCGGGCCGGACCCTCCACAACGCCTGACAAATTGGCGGTCGACATTGGCCGAAGTGAGACCGGTCCAAGTCTTGCTTTTGGTCCCTGGTGAGGAGTTCACCGTCTGCGATCCTCGCATTCGTGTGGCTCCGCGGCTGATGGTCGTTTAGCGTAGCTTTAGCAGGAGTGATCCGTACGACCCGGATCTCCATGATCGTCCAGGGACTTCATACTCCGATGTCGATCATCCCCGTCATGTGCGCGCGTTTGCATGCCAGGTGATGGCTTGGTCGAAAGGAGCTTGCCGACGTGCGAGGTTGGTTTGGACATAAGGGGTATGCATGCGAGGGCGAATCAAGTGGGAGGTGCTGCCAAGGGGCACTATCATTCAATAGAACCTGTCGGGGGTAATCCTAGGTAGACTGAACACCAAAAGGGCTCGATCCTCATCGTACCACTTATGAGCTGAGGAAGCAGCAGCTTGGCCTCCTGGACGTCGAGCGTAACAGAGTGGACAACGATAGGGACTGATTCAACTGTCGGAGCGAATGCGAGTGCCATTTCCTATCCGGGTGACAGCGGCCTTGTTCCACGCTGACGAGCGTGGTGAGGCGAGAGGTGGATGCTGACATGGCAACGTTGCTGCAGTAAAGAGCCATTGTGACGCCGGTGTGAGCCCGCGCGTTGGTATCGTAGTCGACCAAATTGCGCAGAACGTCGCATAGCACCATTGCAGCCCAGGTGTCCACCGTTGCGTTGCTAACAATGCTACGACTCGATTGAATTTGCGCGTGACAGGATGCTGTTGTGCTATTAGCGCATCGCAGCTGTGTGCGAGGCATGCATCGTCAGAGCTTGCGTTGATCGCAGCCGACTTTCGCCTACCCGTGCGAGAGAAGTCACGCTCGCTGCCACATGCTTTTCGGTAACAATCCGGGGCAAGCGAGACACTTGCGAGCGATCCAAGAGAGCCCTGAAGAGTACGAGCTAGGTGGGTAGGAATTTTACCGCAACGACTCGTGTTCTTCAGAACATCTGGTCATAGCAGTGAAGATAGCGGGATAAGCGTTGGGTAGGACCGGGTTGTCTTCGCATTGCGACGGCCCTTCTGAGTGACCATGGTCCGAAAGACATTGAATGGTGAAGACAGCAAGGAATACTGGGTTAGTATCGTCAGCCCCAGCCCGCTTACTCCGACTCGAAAGTGGACTTACTGATCAACGACTGACCGTGAACGTGCGGGCTGAGTAGATGCTGGTTGTATATATGCCCGAGGCCTATAATTGCTTTGCTTAAGAGCTTGCAAAGCAGCGATGTCCCTAGTACAGGCCATGCCTTAGGAACGAGAGGTGCATTTGGCGCGCGTCTTTTGGCGACGAACTGTAGCTTGCAGACTGTCAGACGGTCATGAAGCTAGCTAAACGGCCTCGCTGTCGCCCTCAGGCACGGCTTGGGCCGGAGAGGATTCTGGCTGCGGCCTCGTCAGCATCTAGCGATAGCCGTTGAAGCCTGGTACCTGTCAGGCGCCGTGTCAACAGGCTCACACAGTGAAGCTAACGCTCGGATGCCAGTTGGACGATGCCGGCTCTAACTCGACGAGGAACATGTCAGCCATTCCGCCCGACCGAAAAGGGCCAAAGGCGTGACTTGGGCGTGCCCACTGATACTGACTCGCAAGGCCGACCAAGTTCTTGGTGGCGGTCCGAAATTCATCGCGGCGGTCTGGCGTGTATGGCTAGTGGGCACATAGCACATCATGGTCTGTGGATGACGTTCCTGACTAGGTGGCACGATAACTCGCCCATCCACATCATCAATTCAGTGCGCAAGGGACGATCAAGGCGGAAGCGCACGTCTGGGGAGAGAATCTTGGCCATCAATGGCCGCAAGGATGGCGCGTCAGTACCAAGTTGCGTCTGCAGTAGCCGTGCAGTTCTATTGCTGCAGCTGCACCAGGACCCGCTGGTCGTCACGAATTAGCTGCATTGTCGTCATTGTCCGCCCCGCGTTATGTGCCAGACGGTTAGCAGTCGCGGTGAGGCAGCGTCGCAATGCAATTGACGTCGTCGGCTGCGTCATGTGGGTGTGTACTACTACTACTACTACTACTACCACCACCATGACGCCCCCACAGCGCTTTGGTGCTGTCTTGGTGAGGTCAGATCAGGGAAAAGAGTGGTTGCGAATCGCAGGCACAGACGGGATTCGCGCATTGCACAGACGGGTCAAGACGTTCGCAGGTCATGATATGCTGAGCAGAGCAATTTTTCACGATGGGGGTGTGATGGACGTGCATGATTCACTCTAGGATGAGGACGAGGAAAAGACGCGCCTGCAGCCCGTGCGCGCTAGGCCGCATACGGTCGTCACTTGACCCGTCGTCCTCCCCAAAGTGCACACCACCTGTGCCAGGGTCACCAAAACGATGAACGCTTTGGGTGCAAATGCATCATGCTCGATGCATGCGCGGAAGTTTCCAATCCTCCTCCCCCTCCTCCTCCTCCGCCGCCGTCGCGGCTGCTGCTGGCGCGGCGTTTGCATGTCCGCAGAAGAGATTACATGGACTCGGGCAGGGAGATCAGTCGTCGACAGGGCTGGGAAGCAGACGCGACCGTGTGAAACATAGCGCACCGTCCCGGATCCGCGAGCATTGGACCAAGCTGCACCAGTCTGCGCGGCCCTTGGCCTCTCTCGCTGCTGAGACGCAGCGACGCTTGCCCGGATTCGGTTTCGCATCCCAGTCGCCATGATGGACTCAGTCGTCTGTCTGCGCTGTGCCTTGTTCCGCCTGCATCCTGCTCTCTTGGCCCATCTCCGCACTCGACGTCCTCATCATCCGACGTCGGGCCTGTTGTCAGCAGCCCGGCAAAGCTGACCTCGGTCGTCTTCGGAACCGGTCGAGCTCGCCCGACTCTCGTGTCCAGTGCTTCCCGACGGCCGTTTCTGGGGGCAGCACGTTGCGGGATGAAGAGAGTTTCGCGTGCTGCCTCACCAGCGGCCGCCGTCCAGGAACATGAAGCTTACGCTGTCCTAACGTCAGGCCCTGGCAGCTGCGGAGTCATGGGCCACTAATTTAGCACCGCCATGGTGCGGTGGGCGGCGGTGGAGAGGGTGCAGGGAGGGCTGCTCGTGCGCGTTGATCGTCTCATGGGCCAGAACCCGCGAACTGGCGGATGGCTGAAGACGAACATGCCCCAGCAGGGCTGCCTCATGTCGACCCTCTCCGGCCAGGCACTAGCTGCGTGCTCTGCAGGGGCGATCGCTACGCTACTGTGGCTATCAACTGTCTGCCAGCTTGGGCTGGCAGAGAGCCCCCTCGCAAGCGACCAGGACTGTAGTGTGTGTCATGGCTCCCGGATCGTTAGCATTCCCTCCTAAGCAGGCACATTGTCACGTAGTGCCGTCGATGTCTGTCGCAGTCGTGCATATTCTCTCACGCTTGACCTGCCCCATCCATCAGAGTCATTGCCAGGAGCCGCCATTTCTCTCCGACAGACCATCCCAGCTGTCATAAGCCAGATAGCGTGCTCTCGTTAGGAGCCAGGTCCTTGTCTGCTGGCTGATGCCGCCGTTGCTACTATTACCTCTTCTCCCTATTATCGTCCCAGGGCCTTGCCAACCCTGACATCCTGGTAGCTTCGCAATTCGCCGACGCATCAATATAACCCCCAAATATACATACTTCTACCCGTTCCCTGGACCACCCTCTGGTACCTCCTGTCGGCGACCTACATACTCCATATTGTTGTTTGCACTTGCAGCCCTTGTACGTGCGTCACTCTCTACATCTACCACCTTGTGGCTTCGAGTCCATCCAAACAAATTCTGATCATTTATACAGTTCCTCCACTGCTTCTGCAACCGCGAGAACCACCGCCAACGCATAATTCTCGTTCGGCTAAGCGAGATCACAGATTGGACTCAGGATAGAGCTATCTGCATCCTCAACGCACCTGCCCCGCCTTTGGTCCCGCCCATCTCCAAACCCACCATCTGGAACGACACCGTTCGTTCGCCACTTTGCTCACTCTACGCCTCTCTTTTTTTGCGCCCATTGATACTCGTAAGTCGTTCCCCCAGCGACCTACCCTCGTCCCTGCCGCTGATTGGTCATCCCAGATCCTCTCCTACCGACGGACATTTGAGCTTTAGCGACTTTTTTCCATCTGGTCTTACCTGCATCACTTGGGCGCATTCCCGTCCCGACCCATTAATCTGTTCGACTTCGGCTGCTGTGCGATCGAAGATAGTCTCATATGCTTTCGGTTACCCCAGACGCTTGAATCATCTCCGACTTCCTGTGTCGCTTTGTACCTCATCAATTCGCACACGCAAACGCACCTGTTGACCAACACATTTCCCCATGTTGCAAGGTATCAGGGCATCGACTTTGACGATGCCTTCTTTCGGACACGACATGTCCATCGGCAGCCTGCCAAAAATGGATGGCTACAGCGAAGCCGACTCGTGGACGTGGTCACAACAACCAACCGCACACCAAACCTCGTATCCAAGCATGTTCGACCCCTCAGTATACGGTAGCTTCGCTCCACAGATGCAACAACCCGCCCGCCAGCCATCTCGCCATCATTCAATCGCTGCGTCGCGTGTCGTTTCCACTGCGACTAGCACGCCGCCTCCTCCACGGCCCCAGGTCGCAGGCAGCATGGTCAAAGCGCAGCCCGCCTTCAAACCTACCTGGCATGGTTTCCTAGATACGACCAAAGATGCCATGACCGTAGTCGAGGCCGCACTCCAAGGACGTCTCAGTCATATTAGTCGCCGCCCCCACGACAAGGAGCGCGCAGAAATGCTCACTTCCGGAACTGTTCTGGTCTACGAGGAGAACGCGTCGGGCATCAAGCGCTGGACCGACGCTGTCCACTGGTCGCCTAGCCGCGTCATGAACAACTGTCTCATAT
Source organism: Stemphylium beticola (assembly GCA_029100535.1). Classification (NCBI taxonomy): domain Eukaryota; kingdom Fungi; phylum Ascomycota; class Dothideomycetes; order Pleosporales; family Pleosporaceae; genus Stemphylium; species Stemphylium beticola. The sequence goes on along the minus strand of JARBXR010000016.1, from coordinate 37,092 downwards.
ATCGCCAACTCGTACGCGCACTCAAGCCAGAGGAAAAGAAGTCGGCCCTAAACCCGTCTTGCGGCACCAAGAGGAAGCGGAAAGAGAGTAATGGCCCGGCTAGGTCTAAGACTGGCGACGTCATCGAAAACTCCGAAGACGAGTACGAAAACCCATCCTTCGACCCTTCCCTACCAGGCGACGTCGATTCAATGAACAAGGTCTATGCCAACTTTGCTCAAAGCCTTACTCCGGACCAACAACGGCGATTTTGCGGCTCTTTGATCGACAGCTACGAGTTCAAAGAAAGCGGCTTGATGAAGAAGACAATCTCTGTCAAGTACCAGGGCACCCATCACCATGTCATCTCATATTACAGCCTCGAGGACGTAGTCAGTGGAAAGCTTAAGCGGCCATTCCAAGATCCAAAGCTAGCCGACATTCAACCAAGGCCGGAACTTTTGAACGGCTGGAAGGTCAGTCTCGAAGATGAGGAGAGCAAAGACATGCCGCTCGTGGCGGGCTACCCACACCACATCCAGCCTAGCCATGTACAGCATCATGTGCTAGGGGCCGTAACTCAGACAGTCGGAGCACAGGGTGTTATTCAAACACACGCTCCCCTCCACCTCACAGTCCCCGAATATTGGCATGGACCTCAGCTTTCCCACTACGCACCAAGCCACCACAGCCCGCAACACTACGCTGCACCTCAGTCTGCCGGACCCCAATACTCAACTTCGCAGAACACGCACCAGTACCCTGTCCAGCAGCCTTCTCCTCAGACATACACACCTCAACAACACTACACCCACCCTCCTTCTCCACAATCATACTCGTCGCCGCACTCAGCGAGCCCGCAATACTCCGCACAGGCAGCTCCATCGTCGCATTACACGTCGCAGGCCCAGCCTGCTCGTCATTATTCTTTCGATCACCCATCGGCCGCTCCGGCCGGTTCTTATCCTCAGCATGGACAGACTTCACAGTACCAACCGCCACAGCCAACCTCGTACCCCATGGCCCAGACTGGAAGCTTTGAAGCCCATTCCATCCCAGCTCAGAGCTCGCCTGCAGGCCAGCAGCCAAGCCAGATTCCAGCGCCTCAAGCCGATCAGGGAAGACGGGCATCCGCTCCTATTCCTCTTCAGCCATTCAATCAACCGCAATTCCCCACAGCTCCTCACCCTCACTCCTATTACGTTACGGACCAAAAGTTCGCCCCAGAGGAGAAATACACCTCCGGTGCACACCCCAGCTACTAAGCCCTCTCTTACCAAAATATCGGGCGCTGTCCAAAGCGCCAACAGAATACACTTTCCAATTTGCAAGACTCCATACGATACACAGAGCATACACGAGACATCATGGCGGATGATTTGGATGCGATACCCCTTTAGCGATATTTCCTTAGGCGAAGGCGGCATTGATTGAATTGCAGCATTTTGGCTCGCACACTATCCGATATTATTTCCTCATTACAGACGGCCGGTGTTATCGGTGTTTCACTACCCATTACATTCATGCTTTTATCCACACGTCTCAGTTGTCTTTACTCATGGTGGTCTCGACATCAAAAGCTCTTTTGATGCTCTGTACGTATTGCTCATCGTAGATACCTGTTTGCATCGCATTTCCTTGCCTGTATTTCCTTCTCTCTTGTTTGCATATCCGAATCATATCTGCTATCCCCATACCCTTGTACAAATATAATCCGATGCATGCTCCTACTATCAAGTAGCATTAGTCTTTAGAGCAGCATTGCAACACTGCGCGACGAATCAAATCAATCAACGAATTTATTCGCACCACATTCTCTTACCTGACGTGTCCGAGCCTCCTCTTGCACTATCATGTGGCAATGCTCGTACCAGTCTGTCACTGACTCAACAACGACTTCTGCCTCCTTTCTTCCCTAACTAGCTGATTCCAACCCACTGGTCTACCAAGCGCTTCTGACTTTACGCGTGCGCAACGTTACAGGCCAAAACACCGCTTATCGTCCACGACTGTGCCGTAGGCCACTCCAACCGAGCCAACGATCCAACTGCGCCGCCCGCACCACGTGAAATCCTCCTTGTGCAGGAGAACGTTTTCAAGTCACCAACAATCCCATCATGCCACAATGACGTGCCTTGCCGCTGCCGCGCCCAACGTGCGAATTGCCATCTCGCATTAGCAATCAAGATCGCAGGATCTTGCCGAACTAATCGGCTTTCGTGACGCGCAGATGGTGGTGCATTGTGTGCAGATAGCAAGGGCGGAATCCAGTTGGGCTGGAAAGGCGAGCGGGAGAGGCAAAGGGATTGCTAGGCGAGGCAAGTTGCCCGATCGTGGTGCGATGTAAGGGGAGGCTTTGCATGCGATCCGGAAGGTAAACGTCTGGAGATTGGCGAGTTGGCCCGCAGAGGAACTTATTGAAAGGGATAGAGTGGAGCTATATCTGCGCCTTTTGGTGTGGGTGTTGAGTGGATCTGGCGTGTCCTTCAGTTGACGACTATTGTCTGACTGCCACCATGATGCTGGTATCTCAGCTATAGTTTATCACCTATATTGTGGTTTATGCGTGTGTACCTGCGAAGAGAGCCGCGGTTGAGGTGCATGAATTTATATTCACGTTATCTAGGTATTTCCTGGATAGTTTCGCGTCATTTGTTGAGCATTTTTCTAGGAAAAGACGCCGCCGATAAGCCCTGGGGCGTGGAATCGCATAGTAGGATGACCTTATGGGTTTCCATGATTAACGTGCCGGTTTTTAGGTGGGGATAGGCAACTATCAGCCTACGCTCGGCAAAACTTCGCATCGAGGAGCCGATAATGCATTGGTTGCCTCTATTTGTCTCTGGTATCAAGTTGTACGCTGTAGGACACGCGTCTGCGATGATGTATATTCAGCCTCTTCAAGTTACTGCGCGTGGTGGATGGCCTGCGACACGTGATCCGCGAGGCGCCCGCATAGATGTGGTCTTTGATCCGAACGACCTGTGGTAAGAGCAATGTCATCACCACGATTCTGAGAGCAGCGAGCATCGAACGCGACAAATGAAGCAAAAACCAGGTCTAGCAAACACGGATGAAGTCGTGAGGATGCAGTGTAGAAGATCACGGCAAGGCGCGTCGCGTCCGATCTCGCTTGATTGCGCCCGCCTCACGATTATCACCAGCCACCACAATTTTGTCCACTTTCATCGTCCCATTCTCACCATACATCATGGGGGGCATTCGTTCGTTATCGTTATCGGCACATACTTGACTAGACCGACTGCCGCTCATGCAGCCTCCACAAAATGCCTCAGTCATTGTTCCGATACGTGAGCCTAGATTCCGGATAACCGAGGCATAGGGTCCCGATGAAGACACTCATGAAGGCCCCCATCATCGCGGTCCTCAGCGTGTAGCGCACATCGCTTTGGCGTCCGAATTAGCTTTCCAGTCGCGCTCAAAGTGAAGAAATTCACATCTCTTTGTATGATTTAGCAGATGAAGATCTGGGACCTTCCCAAATTTGTCTAGCACCCTGTGCAGGGTCGCAGTTCAAAGATTTCGCGCAGATCTATATCAGAACGATTTTTCTATTGATATGCAGCAAGCGACAATGCATAAGCTGCATTACGCTAGCCTGCAATGAGCTTCTGTCGAAGCACTAGAAGTGACGAGGAAACTCAATGCAATCCGTTAGACATAGAGAGGGGTAATGCTGGACGCATTTCAAGGCCTCTTCCTCGTCTCAATCGTTCGGCTCTTGCTCCTGAACGGTATCACGCCAATCTTACTAACGACTTCCTCTATACGGAGGTGCCTTTCAAAAGTATTGTCTGACGCTAATCTCGGCGCTTCGGCGCAACTCATCTTGGCGCAAATCCCACCTTTGAGTTGAGGAGCTGTTTGATCAGTCTACCTGCTACTACGTAGTTATCTTCTTACTATGGCTCCTTATACTGATATATATACCTGTACTTTAGTAATCGCGTTAAAGTTACCTCCTATTAGCAAAAATATGTTATAAGTTTCTGCGCTAACTAGTGTTTATTCTTATACTGTCGATTATATCTATAGTAGAGCTATTGCTGCAGGCTTTAAGCTAAATAAATTTCCTATTAAGATCTTTCTACACCACGTTTAGGATGCTCTAAAGCCTAGTAGACCTGCTAAGTAGGCAGAGGAGGTAAAGGAGCAGATATTTTAACAAGTACGACACGATAGATATGGACGAGAGAAGAGCTGTGCTGACGTTGCTGGTGGGCTTAGTCTCTAAGGAGTCGAAATCTCTGCCTCTACCGTCTAGAGGGTGTTAAGAGTAGCAGGATACAGGAAGACTAAGCTAATAAGGAAGCCTAGGTTGACACAGGAGATAAGGAGTGCTTGTCTTAAGTGGGTATTAGAGTATAAGGACTAGACGTTGGAGGACTGGAAGAATGTTATCTGGACAGAGAAGACAGGCAAGCTGATGCGTACGTCTGGAGGTGGTATAGACTGGTGGAGATATCAGACCTGCGTTCTGATCCCAAAGCTGATTCCTTTCGCCAAAGAGTGCCTCCAAGATAGACCTCAGACTGTCGTAATGGAGGACAAGGCACCTAGCCACGCCCACCACTATCAGAGTGTGATCTATCGCCTGCACGACGTTGAGAGACTACTCTGGTGTGGTAACTCGCCAGACTGTAACTGTATTGAGCCATGCTGGTTCTATATGAAGAGAGAGACTACAAAGAAAGGAGCTCCGCAGTCAAGGGCTGAGGCAGTCAGAATCTGGCAGAACTGCTGGAGAGATCTCTCGCAACTTAAGATCCAGGCTTGGATTGAGCGAATTCTTGTACATATTCAAAAGATAATTGAGCTACAAGGTGGCAATGAGTACATAGAGGGGAGAGACAAGCCTCGGGTAAGGCGGCCGTACATCGGCTGAATTATTCTTGGCAGACAATACTTTTGAAAGGCACCTCTGTATAGTCCTAGCATATTCGGTCTGGTAAGGAGAAGGCTGGGGGGTGGCTGGTAAGTCAACAATCGCTTACGTCATGGTAACACAGCTGCTACCACTATGCCAGGAGCAGCAGTACCGTGATCTCGCACATCGCGTTAGCAGAAAACCTATCGCATGAATTTACTGCGCTCTAGCAACAGCCTAAAGAGTGGGTCAAGTCGACTGATGGCACCAAAGTGAGGCAGTTCAAGACATCGCAAACATGCCGCCAAAACGAAGCGGAATATCAGACGCAAGCTCAACATCGGAGCCCAAGAAGCGGATGACTAGGTCATCAACCAGAGCAGACGAGATCACAACTCAGAATCGGGGAGCTCGTTCACCTAAAGATGCCCGGAAGGACCTACAGCGCACAACAAAGACCACGAAGTCTCCTATAGAAGATGCAGAGCTCGAGACAAAGCCATCGAACACGCAATCGACGCCAAATTCTGCCGTAGCTCTACCAATCATGAAAACTACAACCTTCACTCACTCTTGTATCAAAAAGCCAATCGAATGTCATGAGTATACTCCCAACATGTCCAAAGCTGCATTACCCATGGCATCACCGCCAATGTTGATCTTCACCCATGGCGCCGGCGGCACACTCTCTTCTCCTGTCGTAGAGAACTTCTGTAATGGCTTTTCAACTACGCACCCGGTCTTCGCATTTCAGGGCTCCATAAACCTCAAAGTGCGGACGAAAGGCTTCCATGCATGTATCGAGGAGCTGGATACCCGAGCTCGAGGGAAGAAGACAAGAGGTGAAGACGAAAGAAGTGAGGATATTGAGGGGAAGAGGTGGCTTCTGGGTGGACGCAGTATGGGCGCCCGTGCAGCTGTAATTGCCACCAGTGAATATATCGAGCAGCGGCGAAGCGAAGGGGCGACGGAGAGGCCGAGTTTCCAACTTATCCTCATATCCTACCCTCTCCTGGGCCCCAAGAACGAGTTGAGAGATCACATTCTGCTTGATCTGTCGCAAGGCGTTGATGTTCTCTTCGTTGTCGGGAACAAAGATACAATGTGTCCGCTTGACCTGCTGGGCGCAACGAGACAGCGTATGAAGGCAAGGTCGCAACTTGTGATTGTGGAAGATGCGGACCACGGAATGCATGTGAAGGGGGCTCTGGAGAGGGAGAAGGTGATCGGCGAGGAGACTGGGCGGGTGGCTGCGCGGTGGGTGGATGGTAAGCTGGAGAAGAAAGATGAAGATGCAACAGTCATTGAGGAAGGGACGGTATGAAGTATATATCACTGTGTGGCCATATACCATTGATGACATTCTCGCTCTGAATGGCTTTCATAACAATAACTCTAAATTACGCCTTCGCCGTAACCTTCAGCGTCTTCTGGATACAAGCGCAAAGCTCAGGTATCCTAAACGGCTTGCTTATCACATCGTCCATGCCTGCTTTCAGCGCTACCTCCACCTGCTCACTCCGCACATTCGCCGTTACCGCGATGACTGGAACATGAGCTCTCACAATCTCTTCGCTCTGCATTTCGCGAATGGTCCGCACGCATGTCAGACCGTCCATGACGGGCATCTCCCAATCCATCAGAATGAGTGTAAGCGGCCTTCCCGAACCGTCTGGAATACAATAGTTGGTCGTGCGCAGGTAATCGAGGGCTTCTCCCCCGTGGTTCGCGACCGCGACTTGCATACCCGTGTTGCGCAGTTGTTTGGCAAGGACGCGTTGGTTTACCAGGTTATCCTCGACAACGAGGACGTAGAGATCCTTGTTTGGTATATCGTTTGGTGTGATCTTGGTGCTTTGGGACTCTTCGTTGTCGATGGCTTCATTGCGCACTCGACTAGAGCGCAATGACTCCTGCGCGCGTATGCTTACGCTCACTGCGGCATCGCTTTCGCTTCGGTTGAAGTGTGGGCGATGTAAAACTTTTCGGCTTTTCACGTAGAAGGAAAATGTGCTGCCAATGCCTGGTTTGGAGGCGAAGCCGATGGCGCCGCCATGCATTTCGGACAGGCGTCTTGAGATGAAAAGACCAAGGCCAGAGCCACCTGAGAACTTTTAGCAGGGTTTCAAATCAGGCATGAGTCTAAAACTTACCATAGTCGATGTGCGTGCGCGGAGATGTTTGAGAGAAGCGAGCGAAAAGAAGCTGGTGCTCTTCATCGCTCAGCCCACAGCCTGTATCCTGCACGGAAAATATCACGTAGACCTTGTTCTGTTAGACGTAATCTCTGGATCGCATGTAATGGTGACGTACTATCCCACCCCTTTCCCAGTCTGCCTGCAACGTCTGTGCCTCCGAAGCTTCCGAGGTGCGCGAAAACGTTACGTTGCCGCTGGCACTGTGGGTCGGCCGCCCATGAGACATACCCAAGCTCACGCAGATTTGGCGTATGTCTTGCAGTCTTGTGAATTTGATCGCATTTGTTATTAGGTTCTTGCAAGTTAGCCGGTGCGTTCCGAAGAGAGAAGGAGGAAAAGCAGTGACTTACTATGAGTATCTGCAAGACTCTGGTCGGATCAAGTGACACATGTTGAATGGTGGTAGTTTTGCATGAGTCTTCGAGGCGGAATTGCAAATCGATACCCGCCGACTTCGCTTCGCCCTCGAACATCTTCACCGCATCTCTTGCAATCGAATCGAGCTGTACGTCGACTGGTGTCATTACGAACAAGCCCGAATCAAGTTTGGACATGGTAAGCACATCTGCCTTGGTCAGCCATCTTGTCGATACCCAAAATGTTGCAACCTGAAATGCGACATACCGTCAACAATGGTTTTCATGTGCTTTGAGCACTGAACAATGGTTTCAGCAGCGTCGATGGTCGTCTCGAGTATGGTTTCGTAGACCTTCTGGTAGTCTGTTGACTTCCCGAAAGACCTATGGGCGGCAATAATACTCTGCTCGTAGCGATCAGCCATTGGATTTGCCTGGGCAAGAAATTTTGCTTACGTCTGCACACTGAACAATTGCGGACAAAGGGTTGCGCATCTCATGGCTTGGCTTGAGTCAGAAATGTAAGTGTAGAGATCTCGCGTCTTTCAAGCTTACGAAGTCGTGTCAATGAAGTTCTCTAGGCTCCTGTAGAGAGTAAGTCAAATGAAAAGCAATTTGATAGCGACAGTGAGCTTACCGTTTAGACTCCCGGGCTCTCTCGGCCTGCGTAGCCTGGAGCTTCTCACTCCACTTTTGTTGACTACTGTCTATTAGAATTTTTGTAGTAAACTCACCAGAGTAAAGACCCTCACCTTATGTCAGTACAACAGCCAATGATTTCGATCACCTCTCCTTTATCGTCAAGCTCTGGAAAGATTGACGTTATCACCCACATAGGCTGTCTTTCAGGGATAGTGTCATCCAGACTTTGGCTCGGCGCATTCCACGTCCTCTTGAGACGTAGTTCAAAGGACCTGCTCGACGTAAGCTATATTTCGTTGCATGAAACAGGCAACCTACTGATGCTCCTTGTTCTCCACAAGTGCTTTGAACTTTGCTTGCCCCACCTCAACGTAATCCTCGTCTATTATTTCAGCCCAAGCGTCGGCAAGGTCAAGGTCGCGATTGTTCGGGCTTAGCATCTCGTACCAAGCCTCGTTTCTGTATGAATAGACCCCGTCCATACCGATGAGGAAGATACCAATATCCGCACGCTCGGCAAAACGCCGAAATTTGGAAAAATTTCGTTCCGACTCTTGCTGGGACTGCGTCAGTTGTTGTCTTAGCTGATATTTCATCTCTTCAGCGGTAGCTATAGTCCTCTCTCGACGATTAATATCTTCTTCGTGAAGCAAGATTGAGGTGAGAGACGTTGAGAGCAACCGACTGGCGACCAAAATAAACTGTTGATAGGTTTCATTATAGGGCCTACGTGGATTCAGTCCAATGACCACAAAGCCAAGGATGTTGTCTCGCGAAGATGTCGGGTTCAGAGGGCAGATAGCTGCCATTCTGCAGGGATCCCCGAAGCCCTTCCAGTCTACATCTTGGACCAAGTCTGCTGCCACTGGATCTTGATCAAGTCGTATTATTATTGGTTTTCGAGCCGTGAGAGCCTGCCGAAAATAGGGGGAGAAACCATGGTCTTGCTGGAAGTCGAGATGGTCCGGTCCAGCCGGTGATCCCTTGGGTAGACCAAAAGAACCACGAAGCTTACAGTGCTGCTGAGTAGTGTCGGAAAATCGTGTCCTACTCGATGTAGATCCATTACCATCTGCTTCGGCTGAGTAAAGGAGAACGAAGGGTAAGTCTTTGTCGTTACGTGATAGTACTTCAATAGCGACGTTCCAATAGGTATCAGAGTTGCGTGCTCTTGGTATCTCTTCGCTAAGTTCCAGGAGCGTTCGCGATCGTCTTTGCGCAACGACTTCTTCAGTCTATGTGTACGTCAGCTGGAACTTATGTGACCTGGAATTGGAGAGCTTTGCACGACGAAAACATTTTCTCTTCCGCTGCCAATGTGAGAAGACAGGCTTCACATTCATTAACAAGTTCGTGCTCTCAAAAAAAGATTGGGACTGTCAAAGCCGAAGAGTAATGTGAATCGCTAAAGAATTTGAAAAGCAAACGTACAGTCTCGACTAGAGGCTCGTAATGGCCAATGGTAGCGCCCTCAGAGTTCAGTATTGGTATGAACTTCAAGGAAAAGTACGTTTCTTCCATGAAGCCGTTGCGCACCATGTGAATCGCGGTGTTTATCTTTTCGACTGTCTCTCCTGCGAGGTTCTTTTCTATTATAGGTTCAAAATACTCGGCCCAGACTGAAGCAAGAGCAACGCGAGCACTGGCGCCCATACATGGATGAAAACCCCCTAAGAGTTCAATCTCGGCTTCATTGTAAATCATGATAAGGTCCGGCCCGTAGAAGACCACAGCAGGTCGTGGATCCTGCATAACCAGGTTGCAGACACTGCGGAGTTGGGATGACCAGGAGCTCATTGGCCCTAGTGGAGTGAACGCCCAGTCGATACTGCGTGCCCATGCTGCATGCACCGAGAGGCGTTTTGGGGGAAGTTCATCTGTCCAGTCGAAATTCGGCGCCTTCGTTTTGGAAGTGGTTCTGGTGAGAATCGTCGTCTCGCCTTTGCCGCCTGCGCACAGCGTAGCAGAGACGCCGCTTATGACGTTCCAGAGGCTGGCCACGTGAATTTTTGTCCAATTGAATCCATGGTACAAAAAAGGTTCACTCGTCGCATCCCGGCCCGAACACCAGCTTCGGAACTGGGTGAAGGGTGCATAGCCATTTTGATCGCTACCATGCGCGCTGCCATTGCTACCTAGTTGTTGCAGCAAGCCCCCCGGATCGGCAACGGCCATAGCCGAGTTCCAGTACAGTACATTTTTCCTCGGGTAGTCGATGCTGGTTGGTGTAGTATCGATAACAAAAGTAGGCCGCGGATCCTGATCAAGCAACTCCAGCATGCCTATGCGATGCAGGGGAAAGTTGCCATTCTGCGATAGTGGCTCGAGGGGTACCGGATGACGTGCATGCGCATTCATGTTTGCCGTTGCAAGCTCAGCGCTGCATGTGACCTGTTGTCCTCGTCTTGCGCAAACCCTCTTTGAAACAAGACAAAGTGTCAAACGTCGCTATTGTCGAGGACATGAGGGACACTTGTCGTCGTAGCCAAGAGGGTTTGGTGGAAAAGCGGGATTCACCTAAGGACCTAGACTCGCGAGGTGGGTCCTCGATGCCACTTGCCGATTCTAGCGCCCATGCTACGGGAAGCTTGGAGATCATCGAGAACTGGGCCAGAATGCCGCAGACCACCGCATATTTACCCATTCACCAACATAGAACCAGCAGTCATCGCGAGACGATTAGCATAGGCAAACGCATAGCGCTTTATTTGGTTTCAGCAGACTGTTGTTTAACCCCACAACGGATTTCCCCGTGATGTCTCCCGATAGCCTCGTCCGCGACGTGGCACGTTGCTTTTCCAAGAGATTCGCCACTGAAGCAACTTCACGAGTTGCCGAACGAGAGCTCTGAGAGCCAACGAGTGAAATCCGGCCTCGCAAAACCAGAGAGGGCAGTAGCGACAGCGATGATACCGCGCAATTCGCTATGGTAGCGTAAGCGACTTGGGTGACGACCGGCTTAAAGCTCTGTGCAGGGTCACTACATTGATCAATAGAGGATCTGCGCCTTGTGTGGCAGCTCTGCGTTTCTCAAGAGATTAGAAAGAAAGGTGCTTACCGACTGTACGAGGCTACGCCACTATGCAAAGCGTTTGCATCTGTTACCGATCATTGTGTCAGCACGCACATGATTGACCGGAGCAGACTATCCGCATGCCCGAGTCAATTGCAATATTGGTTATATACTGCCTTGCGACATTGGCCGCCGGGGACTCCTTATCATAAGCGTGGCCATTGTTCTTCGTCTTTCGACTAGCAAGATTTGTCCAGAGTCACTCAGCCTCGCAACTCTTTTGCCCTTTCTGCATCACGGTCGTCCAATACCACAATCTTCTAAAGTATGCCTATTGTTGGTCCCAATAGGAGTGGAACCATCTTTCTATCGACTGCAGTCACCACTTGTGCGCTCACACGATTACCAACCCCGGAGGGGACTCCCGTGAAACGTGCCTTGAGCTGGTCACGCAATGAAGTATTTGTCACCCCCTTCGGAACTTCTTCCACACTCGCACACCTGAATCTACCTGATCTCACCACCGTACATACTCCGTTTCCATCGTGTGTTGACAGATGGCTGGTACGAGCTAATGTGTCCTGCGTGATGGTGGGCGGGGATGATGGCACGATGTCACAAACGACCACGACAATTGTCTGGTCCGTCGATCCTGCGCGAAACGTTGCTTCCGATCCTGCGTATAGCGACTGCCAACTCTATGGCAAGGCGACATACAGCCCGGGGATCTGCCCCAGTGGCCAAACAGTTGCAGAGATTACAGCATATCGGAGCGATGTATCAACCGGCTATGAAACATTTTGGCAAGCGAGCTGCTGTAAAAGGTAGGGCAAAGACCTAGCTCAACTAAATGATCTTTAGACTAACTTTACCCAAATAGTGGCATGACTTTCGGTTCCGAATTCGAGGATCTTTGCATCAGTACAATCTCGACACCTTTAACAGCTCATGCTCAAATAACCACAACGGCTCTGAATAGCGATGAGATGGTGAACCCCGTTTACGAATACATTTCCTACTCGGAGTCCAATGGCGAAACAATCGGAACGACAGTGTCAAATACTATAACCGTCGCTACGGGTCTAGCCCTAGCTGATCCTGTGTTGATCGCGTGGCAGATTGACGATATTGAGACATTCCCCACCAAGTATGTCTAATCATTAGTAGAGAGATGCAGTATCGAAGCACCGGGGTTCACGCCAACAACAAGCTTGACGCCCGAATACTCAAAGCCGATACCTGCAACCAAAGATATTCCAACAGAAGCTAAGATTGGAACCGGCGTTGGTGTCGTTGTTGTAGTTGCTTTTATTGGAGGCTTACTTGTCTTCTGGTGCTTACGAAAGCGCCGTAGAGCTAGGGTCGTGAACGAAGGACAGGGCGACGTCATACCAGAGATGGAAGATCAAGACCATACTTATCAGCAGCGGAAGTGGTTCCTGGGAGGGAAATGGAGAAGCGAAGTCGACCCGCAAGCTCTAATGAATGAATTGGATTCGCAAGCTGTGCACATTGTGGCGGGGCCACCTGCCGAGCTAGAGGCAACTGAGACGCAACACGGTCAGAATCCAGATGCAAGCGAAGGAATGGAAAGTCGAAATCACGAAGAAAGGCCAAGACCTTTGTAACCGGGTGTAAAGGCAGGATAGGAAGACGGGTAGTCGGGAACTTGGCGGCTGACACCACCGACATAATGTCTTCTCAGTCACGATCCACTCCGCTACCAGATGCGACCGTGGGATGCGGAGCTCGCGCAACCTTCTATCTTCCTAAACAAGCCTGATCTCGTTCACCACATCTCATTGAGCTTCAAGCTGTACGGGCCGGCCTCTCGATCTGTCGCTAGCTTCTATACCGTCCTTTGAATACTGCCTCCAACTCACTTTCATCCCGACAAGATCTAGCAGCGTGTAGCTACCTTCATCAAGCCAGCGACAAATCTCCGCCTCGGCCCATCAAATCTCCATCACGACACCTCGCTAATCACCATGAAACAATTTTGTATGAGCAGGGAGCGTTTCGAAAAATCCTCCCCATCACCAAGCCGCCCCAGCCAAACCCAATTCAGCCAGTTGTGGATCACGACTTTGCCTATCCAGGTTTAGCGTTGCCGGCGCGAATGTTTCAGGCCTGCGTTTCCACCACCAAACGGCTGTCATGGCATCGGTCGGCCTGTCAAAACCGTTCATGTGGGCAGCCACAGCGCGAGCGATACTAGATGCAGTCATGTTGCGGTTTCTTGGATATTACCCTGTCGCCCAACTTACGGTGGCTAGATGTCGGGCCAAGCTTCGGTGCATGAGCTTGAAATGAGTCGGCCATCTTTTATATTTACGCGTGAGAACCTTTTTTTATTCCGTCTTGTTGCTTCTAGTTCGCTACTGTCATTCATTCATTCATTCCTTCGTTTGTCTCTTGGTAGATTATCTGCTTCGCTTTTTAACTTCACACATACAGCTGGTTTCTGTTCCCATTTCGAAATAACAACAATACACTCAAGATGTTTGGAAAGACTGCTCTTATGAGCGCGCTGCTCAGCGCTGCCTCAGCAGGTATGTTGAGTCAGACTACCAAGCCGCGTACATATACTAACGTGAATCTTCCAGAAATCATTTGGGATGGTCGCTTCAACGACATGACCTCGAGCTCCGAACTGGAAGACTGGTCCTTCTCCAACCCCGTCGGCTCCTACCAATACTACATCCACGGCGACGGCCCCGTAACTGACTACGTAAACCTCGACGCATCGTTCAAGAACCCCGCCGACACCGCCTCCAAGCAGGGCGCAAAGATCACCATCGACGAGACGGCCAAATGGAACGGCCAGACTATGCTGCGTACCGAGCTCATCCCACAGACGGACGCGGCTATCAACAAGGGAAAGGTGTACTACCATTTCTCCGTGAAGACTAGCGCTGAGAACAAACCTACAGCGACAAACGAGCACCAGGTCGCCTTCTTCGAGAGCCACTTCACCGAGTTAAAGTACGGTGCTTCTGGATCTTCCAACACCAACCTGCAGTGGCACGTTGGCGGCGTCTCCAAATGGGACGTCGAGCTTGTTGCTGATGAGTGGCACAATGTTGCTTACGAGATCGATTTCGACGCTGGCTCCGTTTCCTTCTGGCACTCGACTGGCAGCGACGAGCTGACCCAGACTGCTGGACCGTTCGATGCGAGCACACAGTCCAACGGTGCGGACTGGCACTTGGGTGTGCTGAGGCTTCCTGGCAGCAACGATGCTGATGGTGCCGAGGACTGGTTCTTCAGCGGTGTGTACATTGAGGATGGCGAGTTGACTACTAAGGTCGGCAGCGGTGAGGCGGCCGCGGAGAAGCCGGCTGCTTCTAAGCCTGCTGCTTCTTCCAAGCCTGCTGCCAGCTCCACTGCTGCAGCTCCTGCCGCCTCCTCCACCAAGGCCGTTGTCGAGACTCCGGCTGCTTCTTCCAGCGCTACTCCTACTGAGACTCCTGTCGCCTCTTCGTCTGCTGCGGCCGTCGAGACCCCAGCTGCCTCCTCTTCTGCCGCCCCAGTAGTCTCCTCAACTGCTGCCGCATCTTCCGCCGCCGCCGTCGAGACCCCCGTGGCTTCCTCCACCGCTGCCGCTGCGCCCACTGCCACTGCTGGAGCCGGATCTGGCTCTGATGCCGTTCTCCCCGAGGAGTTCACCATCAAGCAGTTCGTTGCATGGCTCAAGGCCAAGCAGGAAAAGAATTAAGTGCATCCATTCGTACTAGGTTGAGAGTGTGGGGTAGCTGAGTAGCGAGCCTCGCTTTTGTGTCGTGTGTACATTCTTGTAGATATTCTTGTAGTGTTATTCATATTTTAAGACATTTTCGTCATCATCACTGTTGTTGGAAGTATATTATCGTGAACTGTGTTCATTTAGCATAGACCGAGGAGGATTGCCTGTAGGAAGAAAGGAAGTAAGCCTGCGTCCGACTTACCCGGCTGTGACAGACTATGTACCTGAACAAGCCCACTACTAAAGCTCACTCCTTCCATCCGACATCTTCCCATCCTGTCCCTCGTCCCTGCCACCCTCCAAGGCCGCCATCGCTTCATTACTCGCCTTCAAATGTGCAAATTTAGGTGCATCCTCGCCCAAGCCCCAAGCAAAAGCGCCCCCAAGTCCTCTATCTCTCATGATGACTTGCATCTTGCGTTTGATAGCCTCAGGCGTATCCCAAGTCCAAAACAGCCTCTCCTCTTCGTCCCAGTAGTAATGTCCACCACCCACCTCATCATACACACCCCACACCATTGCACGCGCATACGAAGCCGAAAGCTCTGCAGGAACAGCGTCGTGCCATGAGAACGCACCGGCTTTCCCTAGATCGGCGCCAGTAGCAGGGTCTTCCATGAGTTCTGTAGCGCAGCCGATGGGATTGCTGCTGCACGACGCATTCGCAGCAGTCTTGTACCATTTGATGTAAAAGGCCAGTCCCAGGTTTGATTTCTCGGGCGGGACGCCAGCGTCAAGGTAGGCGTCTATGGCTTGGAGTGAGAGTTGCAGACCGGTGTGGTGTTCTGTTAGGTTGTCACGGCGGTTGAAGAGGTCGTAGGTCATGATGTTCAGGTAGTCTACCGAGGCCATTATGTCGGGTATAGTTGACGGAGTGAATGCGAGCATATCTCGTGGAAGACCTGGGACTGCTGCTGAGATCGTTTTTGAAGGTCCAATGGCGAAGCGGATAGCGGCGAGAAGTTTGGGATAGGCGATAATTTCCCAGGCTTTATCGCTGTTGAGATGGCCGGGTTGCTTGTAGTCTTCGCCGTTGCCACCCGGATACTCCCAGTCCACGTCGATGCCTTGTTTGGTCAGTGGGTAGGTTCTTTGGTGGATGAGTTTGAAGTACCGTCAGCGTCCGTCGCATCTAACATGGCTTTCACATTGCTCGCGAAGAGGCTCCGGCTTTCTTCCGTCTTTGCTGCAGTCGAGAAGCCGTCTGTGTTCCCCCATCCACCAATAGCAACTTGGATGATTGTTCCTTTGGCGAATTTGGGGCGGACTTTGTCGATTGTAGTGAATAGCGGCCATTCTTTTTGTGTGGGATTGTTGAAGGTTTCAGAGGGCATAAAGGCAAGAGCTACTTCGGTTATGTTCCCGACCAGGAACGATTTCGGTACGACGTTGTGCTGCCTGGAGGGTTTCAGTGACAGTAGTAGATACAATGTCCCCGCTATGGCCTACCCGGTCAAATACATGATGTACCTCAGCCTCGAAGTTTCCGCCGTTGATACGGCTAGCAGGGAGGCAAAAACAAGGACTAGACATAGCCATGGTTGACCGCCGATGGACATGGCTAGGGATTGGCTAGAGAAGACATGGTCAGTAAAAAAGACAAAAACATACAACAGCGGGGATTCGCTAGTGGTCACCCACCTAACTACTAATCCGCCGGTATCTTGCTTAAATAGGGCTGAGCGAACGGGAAGCCTTGTTCTCAAGATCCTATGGTCGTATGTGGGGGAGAGATACAAAAATAAAAGTTATATACTCACTAATAATGACCCAGTGCTGACGAGCAAATGGACTGGATCCAAGTCATGCCCATATTTGGTGGTTAGTGGACATAGAACGTGTCGTGGGTGATCAGCGTTTTGGCAAAACAGAAAATTCTTTCGTGCGATATGCAAGTGCGGTCGCTAAGTGGGTCGGGTTGAGTTGGTAGGACAGGCCCGGAGGGGGGGGGGGGATCTGCGGAAGGCAGCATTGGCAACCTTACATGTCTGCTAGAAGCGCGACCTAAAGACGCGATATGTGAAAGGTAGTAAAGTACAATATCGCCCTGACTGATTGAGAATGAGTTATCTTTCGATACTTGGAGGTGCTTCTTGATGATGTTGACAATTGGTGGGATAGAGCTGATCGGTAGCCACAAAGCACGCTAGCGCCCGCTGCCAGTTGCTTTTTCTCGTCCATGTTCAAGACTGCAATGATATTTCCTGAACATCAACCAAACTGCTTGCGTGTTGGTCAAAGATGGTCGTTGCTATTAGCTGAGCACGTCTTACGGATGCAGCACACGTGACCTGGTGTCTGGTAGGTACTGGTTGATGCGAACCTGTTCGCCGGGACGTCATCGGAGGTCGCGGAGTCGGGCCAGCGCCCCAAAGGTTCACGAGGTAGCCACGCAGCTGTCATGTCGTGCTTCAGCTGGGATACTAATGATTGTCATCAATCGAGGGCCAAGTGGCGCATGGTTCAACGAATTGATTGACCAACGCAGCGACGCAGCCTACGCCGACGTTCGCCTCTGGGCTGCTGCGGCGTTAGCGGAACTAACCAGCCATGATTATATCATACCGCCGGCCCGAGCTCCCATTTCAAAAGTGCACCGAGTGATTCGCGCGGCGACCGTTTGTAGCTCAATCCTCGCCGCCTTCGACGTCTTGATCTGCCTTGGCTCTGCGACACCAGAGTTCGGCAATCATCAACAACCACCCGATCGATGCAGGGACAACAACAGACGCCCCTTCTCCCCGCCACACGGCTCGCGCACGGCTATCTCACGGCCTCGAAGCACGACCGACAGCCATTGTGCGGTAATCCCGAGGGTTGGGGCCCAATAAGCCCCATACGATACGACTTCACCCCGTGTTTCCTGGATGTGTGGATAGCCGTTGTGGCCGTGTTTGGCGTCGTGGGAGGAGCAGGCGCGTTATGGCATCTGTACAGGAACTGCCCGCCTCAACCCGTCAAGCGCAATTGGCACTTCTACACCAAGCTGGTATGCTCCATGTCGCAGAAATGAGCAGGAAAATGGCCTGGATAGCTGCTAACAATTCACGCCCGACAGACGGCAATCAGCGCCCTCATCGCCACTACCGCCGTCCAGGCAGCGCTCCAGATTGAGTACTACAAGGACGTCTGGGCAGGCGACTTCCGTTTCTGGACCTCGATCCTCACCCTCGTCTCGCTCGGCGTTGTTTTCTACATCCAATACATCGAACACTGGAGATCGCGCAATGCCAACGGGGTCGCCCTCTTCTACTGGCTGCTCCTACTCGTCGCCTACGCCGTCAAGCTTCGCTCGCTCGTTTCGCAGCAAGTCCACCGCGAACATGTCGCGTATTTCGCAGTCTTTTGCTCCAGTGTTGGCCTGGCCGCACTTTCCTTCGTCCTCGAGTGGCTGGTGCCCAAGCGCATGAGCGACTACGACATGCTCGGAGACGACGACGAATGCCCGTACGAATACGCCGACGTGTTTTCCGTCTTGACTTTTGGCTGGATGACGCCCATGATGAAGCAGGGATACAAGACCTTCCTCACCCAGGATAATCTGTGGAACCTGCGAAAGCGCGACTCGACCCGACACACGTCGCAGACGTTTGAAGACGCCTGGGCATACGAAATGGAGAAGAAGAACCCGTCGCTGTGGATCGCCATGTTCCGCTCCTTTGGCGGCCCATACTTCCGTGGCGCCGCTATCAAGACCATCAGCGACGTGCTCAATTTCGCCCAGCCCCAGCTGCTCAGGCTGCTCATCACCTTTGTCGACTCGTACCGCACCGACAATCCCCAGCCCATCATCCGCGGTGCCGCCATAGCCATTGCCATGTTCGCCGTGTCCGTTTCGCAGACAGCCTGTCTCCATCAGTACTTCCAACGTGCTTTTGAAACAGGCATGCGCATCAAGTCCTCGCTCACCGCTGCCATCTACTCCAAGTCGACCCGCCTTTCCAACGAAGGCCGCGCTTCCAAGTCAACCGGCGACATCGTCAACTACATGGCCGTGGATACACAGCGTCTTCAGGATCTTGCCCAATATGGCCAGCAACTATGGTCGGCCCCCTTCCAAATCATCTTGTGCATGCTCTCGCTCTATCAACTGCTTGGTGTGAGTTGCTTCGCTGGTGTCGCCGCCATGTTCGTCATGATTCCCATCAACGGTGTGATTGCGCGATGGATGAAGACACTGCAGAAGGAGCAAATGCAGAACAAGGACTCGCGTACCAAGCTGATTTCGGAGATTCTCAACAACATGAAGTCAATCAAACTCTATGCCTGGACCACTGCCTTTGCCAGCCGATTGAACACCATCCGTAACGATCAAGAACTCAAGACTCTGCGCAAGATTGGCGCAACTCAGGCCTTCTCCACCTTTACTTGGTCCACCACTCCATTCCTAGTATCTTGTTCCACCTTCGGTGTCTTTGTCCTTACCCAAAACCGTGCCTTGACCACCGACATCGTCTTCCCTGCGCTCACGCTCTTCAACCTTCTTACTTTCCCCCTCGCCATCCTCCCAATGGTCATCACCGCCATCGTCGAGGCTAGTGTTGCCGTTGGCCGTATCACTGGTTACCTGACCTCCGACGAGTTGCAGGAGGATGCCGTCATTCGCGAAGACGCCGTGACTGAGACCGGCGACGAGTCTGTCCGCATTCGTGATGCTAGTTTTACCTGGGACAGGAACGCTGAGCGCCGTGCCCTGAACGACATCAACTTTACTGCGCACAAGGGCGAGCTCGCCTGCATTGTTGGCCGTGTCGGTGCGGGCAAGTCTTCGCTTCTCCAGGCAGTACTTGGTGACCTGTGGAAGATCCACGGAGAGGTCGTGCTCAGGGGCAAGACTGCTTACGTTCCTCAATCCGCTTGGGTCATGAACGCCTCGGTCAGAGAGAACATCGTTTTTGGCCACCGTTGGGATCCTCAGTTCTACGAGAAGACTGTCAACGCTTGTGCTTTGCGCGACGATTTCGCATCACTTCCTGACGGCGATCAGACCGAGGTTGGTGAGCGTGGAATATCTTTGTCAGGAGGCCAGAAAGCCCGTCTTACTCTGGCCCGTGCTGTGTACGCCCGCGCCGACATCTATCTACTCGACGATTGCCTGTCGGCGGTCGATCAACATGTGGGAAGGCATCTCATCGACAACGTACTTGGACCCAAGGGTTTACTAGCCGGCAAGACCAGGATTCTCGCAACCAACTCCATCCCTGTTCTCATGGAAGCTGATATGATTATACTTTTGCGCGAGGGCAAAATCCTCGAGAGGGGTAGCTATGGTCAACTCATGGCAATGAAGGGTGAAATTGCTCAGCTAATCAAGACTTCTCAGAATGAGGATCAAGGAGAGGACGACAGCACCCGTACATCTGATAGCGTCATGAGCGACGAGGAGTCTACCATCTATGGTGGTAGCCCTACTGGCGACGACGATGAAGAAGACCAGGCTGAAGCTGAAGCGGCACAGGAAGGAGGTGCTCATCTTGCACCTTTGAGAGTCGGGGGCGGCAATGGCCGTAAGTCCAGCTTCCAAACTCTTCGCCGTGCTAGTACCGCGAGCTTCAAGGGGCCCCGCGGGAAGGTGACGGATGAAGAGGGTGGCGCGCTGAAAAGCAAGCAGACCAAGGAGTTCCAGGAGCAAGGCAAGGTCAAATGGTCAGTATATGGCGAATATGCAAAGACCAGCAACCTCGTAGCTGTCGGCATCTACTTGCTCCTTCTTGTCGGAGCCCAAACATCTTCCATTGGTAAGTCTCAGGTTCATGGTTGTTTCCAAATAGCCACCCGCTCCGGGTGATGCGCTATTGGGTCGTCGCTTTTTCATCTTTCAGAACTTGACGCTAACGTCCTGCAGGTGCAAGCGTGTGGCTCAAACATTGGTCAGAAGTCAACCAGCGGTACGGCGGGAACCCTGAGGTGGGACGATACATCGGCATCTACTTCGCCTTTGGCGTGGGATCTGCTGCCCTTGTTGTGGTGCAGACACTGATCCTATGGATTTTCTGTTCGATCGAGGTATGTATTCGCTTAGCGGCGCCAGCATGGCACGCATGACAGATATGCATGTACTGACATAGCATGTAGGCTAGCCGAAAGCTACACGAGCGGATGGCTTTTGCAATCTTCCGCTCACCAATGAGCTTTTTCGAGACGACGCCTGCGGGTCGCATCCTCAATCGGTTCTCAAGGTAAGTCATCGTCGTTCTTACCTAGGGCCATACCCGCGGACCGGTCCATTCCTGCCGATGAACTGTTTGCTCCCGTCTCCACGAAGGATTATAGTTTGGCCTAATGTGTATACCGGCACTTGCTAACTTCATGTGACAGTGACATTTACCGAGTGGACGAAGTTTTAGCGTAAGTCGTTCGCAACTGTCCGAACCATTCACCGACTGTTTCCTGACGTGTGTCTGTAGCCGAACCTTCAATATGCTCTTTGTCAATTCCGCCCGAGGTATGCAGCCACCCCACACTCAGCCCGCCTCGTGCGACATTTGACTGACCAATGTAGCCGGGTTCACCCTTGTCGTTATCTCATGGTCGACGCCAGTCTTCGTGGCTCTCATCCTACCGCTCGGCGCACTTTATCTGTATATTCAACGATATTACCTGCGCACGTCGCGCGAGTTGAAGCGACTCGACAGCGTTAGCCGCAGTCCGATCTATGCGCACTTCCAGGAGAGCTTGAGTGGTATGAGCACGATCCGTGCATACAACCAGCAGAAGCGTTTTGAACTTGAGAACGAGTGGCGTGTGGATGCCAATCTTCGTGCATATTACCCTTCCATCAGCGCCAATAGATGGCTGGCTGTTCGTCTAGAATTCCTAGGCTCGGTCATCATCTTGGCTGCTGCGGGATTCGCCATCATTTCTGTCGCTAGCCATAGCGGGCTATCGGCTGGCATGGTTGGTCTGGCCATGTCATACGCACTTCAGATTACACAGAGTCTCAACTGGATCGTTCGGCAGACTGTTGAGGTGGAGACCAATATCGTTTCTGTGGAACGTGTGCTTGAGTATGCCGCGCTCCCCAGCGAGGCGCCTGAGATCATCTCCAAGAATAGGCCACCAATCAGCTGGCCATCTCAAGGTGCGGTCGCTTTCAACAACTACAGCACCCGCTACCGACCTGGTCTGGACCTGGTGCTGAAGAATGTCAATCTCTCTATCAAGCCAAAGGAAAAGATTGGTGTAGTCGGTCGTACTGGCGCTGGCAAGAGCTCACTCACCCTTGCACTCTTTCGTATCATTGAACCCGCAGAAGGCCATGTGAGCATCGACAATCTCAACACCAGCACTATTGGACTTTTGGACCTTCGTCGGCGCTTAGCCATCATTCCGCAAGATGCCGCACTCTTTGAGGGAACCGTGCGCGACAACCTTGACCCCGGGCATGTGCACGACGATACCGAGCTCTGGAGTGTATTAGGTATGACTTGTTCTACTTGCAATATCGCACAATCGCTAACAATGGTACAGACCACGCTCGCCTCAAGGAGCACATCTCCTCTATGCCCGGCAAGCTCGATGCTACCGTTAACGAAGGCGGCTCAAATTTTTCCGCCGGCCAGCGCCAACTCGTTTCTCTCGCCCGCGCCCTTCTCACACCTTCCAACATCCTCGTGCTTGACGAAGCTACCGCAGCCGTCGACGTCGAAACAGACGCCATGCTGCAAACCACGCTCCGGACCAGCATGTTCAGCAACCGCACAATCATCACCATTGCACATCGCATCAACACAATTCTGGATAGCGACCGCATCATCGTGCTGGACAAGGGAGAAGTCAAGGAATTTGACAGCCCGGCGGAGCTTGTGAGGAAGAAGGGTCTGTTCTTTGAGTTGGTCAAGGAAGCGGGATTGCTCAACGCACTGGATATGTCGCAGTCTTGAGTGTGCTCACTGCGGCTTGATAGGAAGGAAAGATGGCGCGCGGCAAGAGCTCCGGCATGCCACGCGAGGGGAAAAGGAGGAACCGCGGGCCCGGCCGCGCGCTGCGGAGCCTTCCCGCCTGCAATAATTGAGCAGGATTGTCGCACCTGAATTTGCCCTGGTAGCAGGGTTCTCGCTTCGTGCCGCGCGTCGCACACCGCTTGTGGGAGAATTAGTCTAGGGTAAAAAGTAAAAAACTTTTTAACACATGGTGGATAGGAAAAGGATTGAGTACAGGGGGTCTTCGCGCCCCGGTTATATAAGATAAAAGAAAATTGTAATCAAATTGATGAAGCGAAGTGCCTTTCGATTGCTTTGGTATTGCTACTGCCGTTCGTCTTCCTACCTCCATTATTCTCGGCCTCTGGGGATGCGCAGCTAAGACAACCGGGGTTGATATTTCACTGACATACATGACTGTGTCTGGGAAGCCTGCAGTGCCTCAGTGGGTAGATATCATCATGATAGGCAGAGCACGTGAAATGTGGGATGTTGAGATTTTAGCACCTGCTAGGACCAAAGGAGTGCGTAAAGCCAACACAACCACTCAAGCTACAATATGCTCGCGATAGTCATCAATGCGCCTTTACATGCCCCTATTCATGTAAGGTCTGTTGCTGCGGTATTAAAGTCATTAGTAGAACAAAAAACACGTTCCTAGTCATCACATTGACTGCAGAAACTATAGGAACGATTATCTCGTCAACTATACAAAAGGAGAGGAAGGCTCTGGTGAAGTGTCGACAAATAAGAAGTGCGATGACTGAAATCTGGTGTCAAGAGAGCAGCTTAGCTATATTACCCCGCTGTCCTACGAAAGTCGTCTGTTTGGATTCCTTGATGGGTGGTATGATTTGGCTTTATCTGCCATCAAACGTCACTGGGTAATTTAGGTCGCACTAAAAGCCGGCATGACATCTTACTTCGTGGTATGACGCGCGCTGAGCAGGAGAGTCGGCCGCATCCTCCTCGTTTTATTGTGGCATCAGAGTTTCATGATGCCTGATGGATGTGACATCTTTTGGCGAACCAAAAAAGGGAGTGGCGGCTCGTAGGAACTTTGGTTTGTTCCTATTTTCCCTGATGAATGTAGTGCGTCTGGCGGGTCACGGGAACGTTGTCTTACCTATCATGCTCGACTGATTCATGCATACACAATGCTTCTCTGCTGCAGAGGCTAGGTATGGCGGTCATGAACAGTGGATCTCATGGGAGGTTTTCATGCTAGAATCCCAGGCTGTGACATATTTCCTGCGGCGGACAGTCGTTGCTTCCCAATGTACACTGCAGATAGCGGTGAAAACCACCGCGTCCCATTAAGATATGCTAGCGGTCTGCGATCAGGTGATATCAGTATTGCCGTGCAGATGCCCCATGTCTTTCAGGCTCGGGGAAACTGACAACATATCCGGGATCAGGGTATGCTAAGTGCCGAGCGTATGGAAGTCCAAGTAAGTATCCCAGGGTGGTGAGAAGCGATGAGCCAATGGACTGACTCGTGAAATCTCGCCCCCACCCTCCCATCTCAGGTGAAGGTGGCGTGGAATCGCTAAGAGAAGCGCGTTCGGGCGTGGTGCTTATTCAGGTCAGTGTGGCTCGCAGCGGGAGTCGAGCTCGGAAAGTCTGCAGATCTTTGTGCAAGCGACGGCTGTCACACTGCTTACACGAGGCTGCGTTGCGTACTCGGGAGGCCTAGTGTGTGACATTGTCCGTTGAAATGTCCACTACCTTCCTGTTTCTGTGGGCGGTGCATACGTGCCAGACCCTTGGAGGCAGGCAGGGACGATACGATTGGCTGCGGAAAGAGGAAGGACGTCCGAGGGGGAAGCGGGATCCTTCTGAAGCGAAACGAACAAGGCTAGGCAGTTCGTTACCGGAAGATCCCTGTGAATATGGAGCAGTGCAACGGTGCGGCACGTTATCTCCGCGACGCTAATACAATGCAGTGCCGTTGCCAAACGCTTTTTGTTTTAGGGTCGTCGATACGAAGTGACTGTTGTGGTCAGACTGTTTGGACGGCATGCGCTCATCACTGATGAATCAGTCGTAGACCGTCGAGAGTGAAACAGCAGAAAGGGAGGCTGCATCCTACGGCGTTCTGCAGCATTGAGTGCGTCTATGCGAAGGCGCGTAATTTTTACCGAGAGAAATGAGGTTATGCTAACGCAATCTGGCCGCTGGTACAGCTCGATCAAGTTCGTGCCAGATTCAATACGATCTTTTGCCATTCGCCTGGTAGGCGGGCATGCCGCGCCGAACCGTCCGAGATCGAACGAAATCTGTGAAGCATCGTAGATGTCTCATCCAGATACAAGATGTATCCGCAGACTGTCTGTGATGGTGTTCGTTCAGAGAGTTGAGGGTTACCACCAGTCGGTCAGTGAAGGTGGCCGGAGACTCCATTGCACGGGCGCTCCACACATTGCACCTGAGCCTGGTCACGCGGGTGTCGGATAAGCTGTGCGTTTTTGAACTGTCCGTGCAAGGATGGATGGAAGGGTGGCAGATGAGGTGGAATGACGAAGATCCTCGGGACGATGTTACTTGTACGAGGTAGTCATGCACAGCTGTATCGCGGTAGCCGAGTTCTGCGAGTGCTATTTGGCTGGCATAATCGGAGTGTGGACCGAAAGTATGATAGAACCAACATGATTAGTGCCTCTGTACCAACATTGCCTAGATCCAGAAGAGCAACACCGTTCACAAAGACATCATCTGTTGAGTCGAGACATTACTGATAGTAGGTTCATTGCACTCGAATCAGATCTGCATGGAGGATTAGAGCCAGAGCGGCTCCATGTGCGCCATGAGGTAGTGTGTATACATGGTGCGGAGTCAAATACAAGGATCCCGGCATAACTTGCAGCTCGTCGACTTTGCGTTGTGATCAGGCCCATAGCCAACCCGCGGAAGACCCAAAGAAGGTTACAGCGCGCCACCGGGGAAGTCGGGATGCAAGAACGACATCCCCACGAGCCTTGGTGCAGACGGGTCTGGCCGACTAGAGTCTCTTGTCAATTCAACGACAGCCATAGTCTACGGTGAAGCATCCGCGGACTGCTTTGTCGTAGTAAATTCCCCGTGTGTTTGCTGTCAAGGGTCGCGAAAATTCATGCTGCCAAGTGTATGGATTGAGGAAGCAGATGCAGCAGGCCAGGAGTCGATGATCCTTGGGCCAGCGATAGCTGAGTGAGGCCTGCTTTAAAGCTTCGAGGACCCGGTCAATAGAGTCGGTCCTATTGTCGCTCTCACCCCCCGAGATCCTGTACTTCAAACTTCACCCTTGATACCGTGATCTCGTTCCAGTCGGCGACGTCACAAGCCTCCGAAGATCGGCCAACACTGAGGCTGTTGTGACACATCCGTTTTACTCTCAACCGACTTTTCCCGGCTACCTACCTCGTCAAATTCACATTGGTGTGGCTCACAGACTTGAATCAAAGTTCCCTTCACCCCGAATAAAGCCGCGACTCAGTGCTCCAAGTACGAGAGGTTGATTTCTCTGTTGTGAATTCGTCGAGAGATACGGGCAGAGAGGGTGATTTTGGGCCCAGGGCTGGATTATTGTTTGATTTTGCTCCTTCAGGTAAGCACTGCCAGCGCGAAAAGCGGCTAAGCGAAGTATGGACAGCCCAAATGCGATGCCCCGCGAGTCATGTGTCGATTATTTCGATGACAGCATTCTTCTTCCTCGCATCCAAACGGACTGTCTGCTTGGGCCGGACAATATGTGCTCGAGTATCAGTTGTGGGCTAATCGTCATTCAAGCCTCGGCGAACTACCACGTAGTCCTCGGCCGCCACCTCGTATACATGTCAAGAGCTTGAACCAGCCACTGAGTAATCACCCAAGAGGTCATCGCACTCTGCTAGCTGCAGCTCCGCTCTAGGCTCTATAGCTCTCGGTACGTGCCGATGGCAAGGATGCGGGCCGTGAAGGCACTAGTAGACACGCAACCAATGCGGTTCAAGAATGGTGCCGGGATGAAACTGGAGGAACGTGGCGAGGATACCCGGGTGAATGGCGGCCGTGAAAATGTTCCTCGAGAACTATCAGTATGTGCAGACTTTTCCTGTTGCTGTTCAGATGTGGTTGGGCTAGCTAGGCTCGCTTTCGGTCCGCTCCTGCCAACCCAGATGGCCGGGTACAGGGCAAGACGTGTATAGATACTGGCAATAGCGATGGACGTATGCTTACGTTGACTTTCTTTCTAGACAAAACAAGAATACGCTGCCCCAACGCCTATCGCGCAATTCTGGAAGGTCACCTCACCCAACGGCCGTGAAGAAGTCCGTCAAGAACCGATTCCTGGCTTCGAACACCTGTGCAGTGGTGCCGGCAGTGGCGTGGGCATGTCGCAGGGAACTCCCTGTTTAGTATCCTCGCCTAAAACGGCTCCATTGCAGCTTTACCAGCCAGCTACAGCGCAGGTACCGGGTAAGATATCATGGATGCAATATCTGCTCGCTACTCTCGCTAATTGGCACAGCTATGTCCAGAGAGCCCCAGCACAACACGCGCAAGAGAAGACGATCTAGTGGAAAAGGCCTTCGTTCACAGCACATGGCTCCGACTGCAAGTGACGACGACGACGATGAGCAGTACTGCAGGGATGTCACAATTGCAACCGAACAGTCGTATACCTTTTACATTGGCGACATTGACGAACTGAAAAGATTCTTCCGGCGACGACTTGACGAACTTACTATGAAGCCCGTACGCCCCATTGTCACAGCGTGGATCAAGCAGCTGGAACCCAAGCGGCTGAGCCGCTACGGTCCGTATCACAAGAAGTTACCTAAAGAACAACCGGAAGAATGTACTCCGCCTTGGTGGCCTCGTGACGTTCCCTACGAGGAACCATCGCACCTCGATAAGGGGGGTAGGTAGTCTGTATTGATTGTCACAGTCGACCGCTAACTTACCTGTCGCAGGACTCTTGACTCTGGCTGTCGATGTCATGCTTCAACATCGCCTCATCGACAAGGACAAGCGCAAAGGTCCATGGGTAGCCAAGCTTCGGCAAGCGGCACAGTACGCTGTCGAGACAACACCCCCGGACCAATTTTCCTCGTCCAAAGGATCTGGCTTCAGTGAGCGCATGCAAGATCGAGCCCTGGCTGAGATCCTCCCCAACCTATTCGAAATTGCGCAGCTGTACGAGGACCACTTTGCATACTGGAAACATTATGAAGGCTCTGGCAACCCAGGCCCCGGCAAAGGAACACGTGTAACCTGGAAGCCGCTTACGAGACCCGCACGTCAGCCTGTTGCTCCTAAAAAGCGCCTCCGAAGAACCAAAGCCAGTCCAGGCCCCAGATCAGAAGTAGACACCGACGCATCCGGAGGTGAGACTGAGGTGGACGACACTGTGGTTTCGTCATATCTGCGTCATGAGCAACAAGTACAGCAACAAACTGAATCATCGCACGACTTCAAACAAGGAATGGTCCGAAAACAAGCGGCCACCACTTCTCGTGGGGCTGTGGCTACTCAGCCCGAGAGGTGCTCCCGTAGCACCGCTACGACACCCAACACGTCTTTTGGACAGACCATGCATGGGCTTCGCCTGGGGGAAGAACCGGATCTTGACGTCAAGGTGGCTACCCGCGCGCCAGTCCATGATGAAGCGTACGCCCAGGGCGGCTCAGGACTACCATATTGTCCTGGTCACCCAAGCTACCACGATTGTCCAATCCACGCCCGACAGGGTGCCAGCTCTCTTCACAGCATCTCACAGTCAAACCTTGCCCCAGCTTGCATGCCTGAATATCAACACCCGTACCCGGCATTCGACTCGCAATACCCTCATGTAGTCGACGGCCTGCCTTTTTATGAAACAACTGGCTTTCCCTACGAGTATGGCATGTATGCTCCACCGCCGGTACATTGTTTCGAGTTCCTCGATGGGATGCCCAGTGATGGCGATATCAGCTGTCGGACAGAGACATATCGTCCTTATTCTCCTGCAATCTAGGGTGCTCGTCTGCCTCTATGCACTAACGACTTATGATTTTTACTCTCTTTTTTCCTTGGCTTCACCACGCGCCAACTTGTGCATTGTAGCACAGTACAGCGGCACTATCCAAAGCTTGTTGCTTTGGCAGACTTGGTTGGATGCGGTTTTCTTTGTTGTTCGTTTCGCTTCTTCGATTGTGCCAGTCGTCCATGTCTTGCAATATACCCCCCTACGACGTAACGCCGCTCACGACTGCATTGCAACGACCTGGGTACGAACTTATGATTGTTCGAAGGGGAAGTAATTGGGCTTGTATTGAATGTCTTTGGGTCGGAGACTGTTTTTACTGGACGGCGTTGTACAAAATTTTCAGATGGTGGTGGGTGCTGATGGAAGAGGAGCACGAACTTTGCAAGAGGGTCGGCCGCGAGGAGCCTGAGCGAGTATATACCGGTAGAAAAGACACACAAGTGTCACGTATTATTAGCAAAAATATTTCGGGTACGTTACATAAAAAAACGAAAGCTGGCCTTGGAAGAGGTGGATGTGTGATGTTACCGAGTGAATGTGATTTGGCGATGAAAGGTGGTGAGGCGGTGCCTGGTCCTTGGATAGCCCAGCCACACGTGTGCCAAGGCGCTAATACCGCGTCACAGGTCCGGGCTGTCTGAACTCATCGAAGCTCACCGTCGGCGACTTTGATGTGCCTTTGTTGCATTCCAGCAGCAGCAGCCGCCAGTCGCTCTCAACCCGACTCGGCTAGCACAACACCACCGTCTCGAAATAGAATCGACGTCTTCCCGCATTCACGACTGGACCATCGCCAGGACCGGACCACGACCGCGATCGCGATTGTGACGTTGCTCGTTGCTCGTTGCTTGCGCACCAACGCATCCCGTCAGGCCATAGAGTCGCGACCATGGCGACGCCGCGCGGTGGAAGAGGTGGTGGAGGCGATCGAGGACGAGGCGCAAAAGGCAACTACACCCCGAATGCGAATCGCGGACGCGGAAGGAACAACGCGCAGAGCGACGACGAGCGACCGCCGGCCCAAGGTCTCTATACGCGTGGCCAAGGACGGCAGCACAGCAGCAGCGGACGAGGAGGCGGTGCGCGGGGCAACTCCACCAACTCGTAAGTCCTCCCATTCCTTCTGACTTCGGTACAGGTCGTGGGCGGACCGTGGACGCCATCACCAAGATGCATTCCGGACCACCACCTTTGCTGCGACACTTGCCAGACGATGGCCTCCCATGGCCGCTCGCGGCCTGTTCTAACCCGCTACCTCTAGGAATCCTTTTACTTCAGACAAAACCACGCCCGCGCCGACTTTCGCGCCCCACGACTATCAGAAGCGCCTGCAACATGTAAGCCCACCATGGCCCCGTTCTCCGCGACTTGCGGCTGACACCCTTAGATCAAATCAGAGCGACCCAAGATTCGCGAGCAATTCGTCCAACATGGCCTCATGAACCCGGAGGGCCAGATGCGCCTGAGCGACTCGGTTAAGTTGTACGGCATATGCGACGAAATGTGTCCGGAATACGAGCGTGTGCGTCGCATCGTGGAACTTGACGTCAAGGCGCCAGAATGCACGCCCGAGACTCAACACCTCCCTACTCGCAACCAGCGCGTGCCAGATGAGTCGCGCATGGTCAAGGCATATGCGCGCTCGGCAGCTGGCATGGATGTGGAGCTCGTCTCAGAGATTCGGTCGCCCGCTACTTGCTTGGTGAGTTGAAGTCTCTCGCATACCGGCTATCTATTCGTGGACTAACGTTTGTAGAAAACACTCAAGTACCTTTTCGGGCGCCTAGACGAAGACGATTTCCAGTTCCTCCACTCGTGGCTTTGGGACCGAACACGAGCCGTACGGAAAGACCTACGCACCCAACGCATCGAGAACAAGGAAAACATTGCCATCCTCCTTACCTCCCTCGAACATAGCGCCCGCTTCTACATGCTATCCGCCCATCACATGGCCCAGAGCACAAAGGACGATTACTCCCATCAGCAGGACGTTGAACAATTAAACCAAACCCTCATTTCACTCAAGGAGCGATATGTCGACAACCGGCGCGCAGGCATCATATCGGCAAACGAGGCCGAGTTTTGGGCATACCGTCTGATTCTGGCCCCAATATACGCCAATACCCAACTAGAGAACGAACTGCACCGCCTGCCCAGCGACCTTAGGAACAACCCGCGAGTCAAAACCGCTTTGGAAATATTCCGCGTTCTCAAAACAATCATCATCCATAGGGGTCACGACAACTTCGTCCAGTGCCAATCCAACTGGAAGGTATTTTGGGATCTGATAAAGTCACAAAGAGTCTCTTACTTGATGGCATGTGCAGCTGCCATATGCTTCAACAGGGTACGTCACGTTGTACTCGACTCAGTCTGGCGTGCCTATCGAGTGGGTCAGTACAGACACCAGGTCACCGTTGAAGGATGGACGCCCAGCAAGCTGAGAGACGCACTTGGTTTTGACACGGACTCGGAGGCGGTGCAATTCTGTGAGGCCCACGGCTTCGTATTTGAAGTGAATAGTCAAGGGCAAACATTCTTGGATATCAAGCAAAAAAGTTATGAGAGAAAAGCCGTGGTTCTTGCCAAAGCCGATGTTAAACCTCAGTTTTTTTCAGCATCCATTGTTGAGGCAAAGCGTCACGGCCGTCCACTTTCAGCCGTCATTGCAGGCTTGACCGTCCAAGAGTCCAAGAAAAGCGGGTTCCCTTTCCACAATACTTCCGGACAGCAAGCTATCCAAGCGGACGACCAGACTTCGTTGTTTGTTCCGGAGAAGCCCAACATTTTCAGCCAACACACTAATGGAACAAAAACTTCCCCTAGGGGTTTCAGCTTCAATCCAACGGCTGCATCGTTCAAATCCAGTGAAACTCCAGCCGGAAGCCCAAACCCATTTGTAAAAGCTCACCAACCAGGACTTTTCGACCCAGCGAACAACCCCATCAAGTTCGCACCATCAGCGGAAGCGCCCTCAAATCCTTTTCTTCAGCAAAAGAATACCACACCATTCCAATCTACTCCGCCCGCATCCCCAGTAAATCCTTTTTTGAAGAACAGCAGCGGCGTTCAGTCTCAATCTGCAGCACCTGCTAGTTCAGGGAACCCTTTCTTGCCTGAGGCATTCACGCCAATGCAGCCAACAGCCCAAACACAGATGTCAGCTTCACATCCACAGTCAGCTGCACCGACTGAAACCCCGGCACCAGGTCCTGTGTTCGACTTCTCTGGTTCAGAAATCAACCCTATACCCTCACTCGAAACACCGCAAACGAGTTTCTCGTTCACGCCAGCAGGCACTCCGCCGCAGGACGATGCTTCCGCGCAAGAAGTCGAGGCGCAGAAAGCAGAGCAAGCACGGCGCGAAGCAGCCGAGAAACAACAAAGGGAGGATGAAGCGCGACGACGTGTACAGGAAGCGCAGCGGGCCAAGCAAGCAAAAGAGGAGGAGCAAAGGAGGGAGGCTGCTGCAGCGGCGGAACGACAGCGTAAAGAGCAGGCAGATCGAGAGCGTAGAGCGCGCGAGGAACAAGAGGAATTGGTACGACAAACGAGGCAACGGCAAGCGCAAGAAGAGGAGGCACGGGCAACACGAGCACGGGAGATGGATTCCGCATTGCATGCGCTTACGGTCGATGTTATGTTCAATCCTGAGGAGGGACTTCTGATGCAGTTTATCGAGAACGCAGTTATGAACATCTCCAAGGAGGCCGCAAACAAAGTGGAAATGGAGAGGAGGGTGGCACATGTGGATCGCAAATACGAGAGATATCTGTTAGAGCTGAAGCGGGCGGGATTGGCCAAGATTATGGCGGCAGTACAAAAGAAGAAGCGAGTGCAGAAAGCCAGGGAGCGGAGGAAGCGTCTGAAGGAGCAACGAGCTCGGACCAAGTCAATGGACAACGAGCCGATTGAGGGGTCTGTCCCTGTACAGCCCCCGACGTTAAACGGCAACGCAATCCTAAACGCTCAACCAGAGGGTCGTTCCATATCGCGCAGACGTCCGTCAAATGCTCGGCGTGCTAAACGCACGGAAGAGCGGCGAAACATACCGGCTTCCGAGACGAACGAGACTACAAGGTTGAGCGCGGAGGCCACCAGACCGGGACTGAAAGCGATAGACAAGGCCCACGCGACCCTGAATTCAAGCATACGCAACGACAACGCTTCGGTATTCGCTTACTCGCAGGCCTATCACCAGGCCGCTTCAACTGCACCCGTAGATCGAACAGAAACGGACTGGTTCAGATTGCGCGCTATGGGTATCGACCCTAGCAAGCATCGGAAACGGAGTTTTGATTTTACATCATCGGACGAAGAAAAGCCAACTCAGATCGAACCCAAGCGCCCCAAGTTATCATCAACTTCTCCTGTTGCGGAACATCATTTGCTGCCCACCCCAAAGACAATGGAAGAGGAACAGCGCGGTCGAGCCGAAGCCATCAAACACTCTTTTAAACGGTCAAGATCTACAACGTCACCGTCCCAGTCTATCAACGGGACTGTGTCATTGAACGGCCGATCTTCATACAACGAATCGTCTAGTAGCCTCATCGAACGAGCCCGGAGATCAGTAGCTGGAGCCAAAGCGGAAATGCCGCCGCCTATGCATGCCAGTGGATCAATGTCTCACTATAGGGCAGGCTCATTTGATGGAAATGCTAGTCAGCTCATTGCAAGAGCTAAGGGTCTCGCAGCATCCCACGACACGACACCAACAGTACAACATGACTGGAGTCGCAGCGTTCCCAACCTCGCGTTATCAACATCTCAGAGCCAGCCTTCCATATATGGTAACAGTAGCTTCGGCACTACAGTGGCAAACAAAAATCGCCCAGCATATTGGGGACGTGCCAGTCGTTTCGTACCCCGCCATCTCTATGGACAGGGTGCAGAAGCTGTTCGAGCCTATAGGGTGGAGCAGGGTCTCAGCAAGTCACCCAGCAGCACGCGGCCTACTAGCACGGATCCTCTGACCTTCTCTTCCCCGGTTCCTGCGCAAAAGTCTTCTTTCCACCCCTCAGAGCGATTACAGACCCAGCATTACATGCAGGAGCCGTACAGCGAGACTGAAGAAGCCAGTGGCGTCGATGTAGTCGATGTCGATGCTGAAGACTCCAATGCTATCATGAGCGATACAGAGGACTTTGTTGGCGAGCAAGAGCCACAGCAGCAGCAATCTGGTGCCACGGCTTCGTATCCCGGTACTCAATTCCCTGCGATCCAAGCCCAGCCAAACGACGAAGACGAAGATGCGGATTCTGAGATGCTGGAGGATGAGGACGAGGATGATGATGATGAGCTCCTCGACTATGACGAAGAAGAAGAAGAAGAAGAAGAAGAAGAAGGGGGGCTTGAGGATGAAGAAGAGATCCTAGAAAGCTTCGATGAAGATGAAGAGGAGACTGATGACGAAGCCGAAGGCGAAGAGATCAACATGAAGCCCGGTGCCACGGAAGACGACGCTATCGAGCTCTCAGATTAAAATCTTCGTGCAGAAGCTGTAATAATATTGGCTATGGGCAAACATTGTGTGTATTATATCGAAGGGATCTTTACAAAGCATAGCGATGGCGTCTTGTTTTTGCTGTTTCAGGCACAGGGAAGAAAATAGGACATGGATATGCATGAGTGTGGCGAAAATGATACCCTGTGGACTTCACATATACATGGTAGTTTTGCGTTAGCATAGTGATTGGAAGATTGATATGGCAATATAAGAGATTGGCACATGTGAAGCAAGCTTGGTAAATGACTTTGCGGTGCCGTTATGATGCATAGTGTATTAATAGAGGCGAATAGACTTCCGGGGGATACCATCACGACCCCGTTAGGTAGACGGTGGTACTTTGATGGACACGGTGAACTGGCTGCACATATGGCACCAAGTCTGTATAGGCTGGAAAAGCTCCGTATTTGAAGGGAAACTGGTTGTCGCCGTCCTCAAAGTCATTGCAGACAAGCCTTGTGTGAAACATTGCATGTATGGACGTAGTAAGATTTGATGCTTGTTGTTCACAGAGAATCAATATTGGGTACGTAATGATGCATACAGAAGGGATCGTTCATGTAAACGGAAGTGGCTAGGCTGTTGTATTTGTTCCTGCAGTGGTCTTGACCAGTGCGTTCACACTGGGACGCTGCTCAGTCTTAGTAGTATCTGTGCGAAACGTTAACACGGCAAAAAACATTTTGGTCTCCTTATTTTCCGACTTCTTCCTATGATGGTCCATCTTACTCACTTTCTCGATATCCCGTACCCCGACGACTACATCGTCGTCATCAGTGAACTCGCTTTCATCGCTGAAATCCGGGTTGCTCGTGTCCAGACATGTTAAGCATGAGACGACTAGTTCGGCGTATTTGTCGCCCATGCGGCTAGGTAGTTCGCATTCTGCGAGAGAATCGAGCGAGTCTTTGATCAAGGCAGCTCTGGTCAGTTCGATTTTGCTGGTTGTCTCGTCGCATAGAGGAAGGACGCTTGATGGCATTGGTTTGTTCGCGGTGGCGTCTTGGTAAGCTACAAAGGTGCGCCAGAGTCCTATTTCCAATAGGCAGACACCGAGGCTGTAGATATCGTGCTGCATCACGTATTCGTCTTCGGGTCTTAGACCTTGTCGCCGCGGGTGCCTATATAAACTCTTCTCCCATGCCGTGTCGCTGGCTTTTAGCGTTCGATCCTCTGCAGTGCGGAACTTCTCAAAGCTGATTAAGAAAGAGGCCGCAAGCTCGGGCTTTTCGTTTTGGAAAACAAGTATGGTCTCGGGTCTTATGCCCTTATGGACAAAACCATAAGTGTGTACATAGCTCAGTGATTGCGCAAGTTGCTGGCGATGTGGAACCGGACGCTGAGACTTACATCAGGCCTCGCTTCAATGAGCACTTGGCGGAGGCTTTGTGGGAGTTGTAGCGAAGGTGGCATGTGGAATACAAAGTCGTAGGATGTTATTTGGCCGTCTTTGTCGTACACTTTAACGACTCTGCCGCATTTGAGCAGACCGAATCGAAGTGGATCAGCGCCGCTGAGCTTCTGGGCAAGGTCACGGACATCCTTGGTCTGAATGGAAGGTTTTATGCCGGCTGAGCTGGGAACAGAGTCGAGGATCTTTGGCCGTTCTTAGGGCTCCATTGATAAATGCAAACCGTGCTGTATGGAATGGGAGTGCGAACGGGGTTTGGCGGGTGATCAGTCGGCAGAAAAACATTGACAATCCTCTGGGGCTCTGGTTTCAAGGAATCTCGAACATTCTTTGCTGTTTTGACGGAATCTTGATCTGCGCCATCCACCAGCGTGGTGGTGGCGGAGAATGTTGAATTCTCCAACTCGGTATCGATCAGCTTGTCAGAAATCTTCAAGGTAAGGTACCACGTCGGATCAAAAAGTTGTTGCCATGTGTGCAACTCATCCAAGGCGGAGTCTAAGCTCCTCTTGATAAGACGGTACTTGAACGCCTTGTACTGCGATGTACTGGTTTGCTTCTCTTCCGGGCTGTCTTTGCCAGGTGCATCACGCTTCTTCTCGAGCCTCCGAATTTGGCTCATTGCGGCCTCCAACTTATTCACCAAGACTCTTATGACCTGACTCTGTAGTTTCTGATGCTCTTCGCTGTGCATCGCACAGATGCGTTTGATACAGAGGGGTGACAAAAAGAAAGAGACTTTTTAAAATTATCTTTTTTAAAGCTTTATATCTGGATAGCTAGAAGAGCTAGAACTAATATTTTAAGTTTTTTAGAAAGATATGAACCTCTTCTTTAAGTTGGCTTCTTTAGAATCCTGATTACTAAGACTAGATCTCTATAACACCTATAGTGTTAGAGAGTATAAAAAATCTAGCTAGAAATCTGAGCTTATAAAAAGTTCTAAGAAAAAATTACGTATTACTAGCTTATATGAATACTACGTAAGTATGATCTTAGCTTAAGTCTATTGGTTAGTTCAGTTTTTAAATTGAAAGAAAAATAAGTGCGCTAAAAAAATACGCTAAAATTACGTTATTGACTTTTAGTGTGATTCTATATAAGATTCTCTTTCTACCTCTAAATTTTGTCTTCTCTATTATCCCTCCATGTTGTTACGAACCTGAACCTAAGAAGGGACTAAGTGAAATATAAATTAAAAGGATAATAGAATTTACGAGGATAGATTAGATAGAAGGTTAGTATTTTAAGGACTAATAGATAATACTACTCTATAGGGCACGTAATTCTATAGTCTTAGTAGAACGCTGTTATAAAATGAGTTATATATATTCTATAATATACTAAGAAGTTCTATAAGGTCTTACGTATAAGATAATATAAGACTTATAGAATTCTATAGAATATCTCTAGTGTAACGTGGTTCACAAGCGAGCGGCT
>JARBXR010000169.1:0-47771 GCA_029100535.1 Stemphylium beticola | reverse complement strand
AGGGACTCCTGCTCTACGCGCGCGGCTCGAGCGCGACGTTGGGAAGTCGAATTCTGGGCGCGGACGCGACGAGACGGTTGGACCTTGGGCATGGTTAGGAAGGCTTAGGAACAAGAAAACTGGCGCGGGCACGCCGCCGCCATATATGCGACCTACCTTCTCGGCACGGGAAAATAATAACCTAAGGTATCGGGACGATAACCCTAAGAGGGGAGGTAGTATTATAGATAACAGGCAAAGGTCTCTCCTAAACGAAGGATGCGATGTTGACAGCTAATAGTCGCACGAGACGAAGGATAATGATCGGCGCGGGGCGCGCAGATCACGTGACTGGCATCACGCCAAGACCAGGGCATCAGTGATGCCACCTCCGATATGTGAGGACATGGCCTCACAGGAACAGGGAGGAGTCAGTGACTCTAGGACCTAGGCATAATGCTAGGACGGATAGCAACGAGGATAAAAGGATAGAAAGGTTTTATTATTTCTCTTATTATAGTTAATTCTTATAGTTTTATTTCTTACTTAGATTATAAGCTAGTTATTCTATTGTTTATAGAATTGGATTGTTATTACCCCGAATACCTACTATCCCACTTAGTCGCCAGACAAACCGCACGTAGCTATACGCATAGCTCGCCTGCCCTAACCCGGATCAGGTCCAGAGAAGTATAGCATACCCCCCCGTGTAACAACGTAATTTCGATTTTACTACACTAACTTAGGAACAAAACTTAGTATATAGATATACTACTTAGGAATAGTACCTATGTTATAAACAAAGTATTACCCTGCATTGAAATTAGCACGTACACTTATAGTAAGCCTATGACAACTCTCACGATAGTTTCGATCAGCGGTCTATCGGCATGACATCGTGTTTGAATTGAACTTCATTGCATACACATACACGGACGGCCTTGAAAGAAGCACATGTCACAGGTACATAAATCTAGTGCGCCAATCTCAGTACTGCTTTCTGGACAACACAACTAATACCAATCTTGACCTCTCCGCTGACGACTCGCAGAAGAACTTGCATATATGCCTCTTTTAGCCGTTCGCGTGCCCATCCTACAAAGACCTGAGAGGTGTTGTACTCCAGCCAGCACTCCGTCAATCACCTGCACATCCTCGCCCACCGCTTGCTCAACAGTAACTTTCATGTTCGTCATGCCCGCACATCCCAGCGTGAGGGTATCCGCACCATCTTCAACAAGCTGTTTCGCTACACCGCACATGATATCCAAGACCTCTGTCTCCGGCTTAGATTCCAACTCCAACACCCCCAGATTGCAGCTTCGTACACCGGTACAAAACGCGTCTAGACCATAGTTTTTCACAGAGTCCGCCAGGGTATACTGCGAGCGCTGCGATGTGGCAATGATGCCAAACCGACCGCCTAGCGTTCGAGCGGCAAACAATGAAGCTTCCATGATACCAACGACGGGCTGGGATAGCTCTTCCCTCAGCATTTTGGTAAGCGCGTGGTCGCTGTAGCACGCTACGAGAAACGCGTCGTATTGATCCGCAATGTGTGTGATGGCGCGCGCAGCAGCCGCGGCAGACATGACATTGTCAAAATTACCTTCAATGGCCGATGGTGCAGGCTTCGGCGCAGTAAACCCGTACACTGTTACATCGGGTGGTAGGGTTGGATTGAGCATCTCTAAGCAGGCGTTCGTCATTGATACTGTGGCATTAGGGTTGCATAGTAAAATGCGTATCTGCCTAGGGGAATTCGATCCCTTTACAAATTGCATCTGCGTCTCAGGGTCGATTTTCAATGTGGCCTTTCCAAGGAGATCATTATCGCTGGATGTCGCAGGCAACGCCGGCTCAACCACCCCCGTTTGCGAGGTCAAGATGCCGTAATGTTCTGTTCGACGATGTCTCGCAAAGTCAAACGTTCTCGTCTTGCCAGGCA
Source organism: Stemphylium beticola (assembly GCA_029100535.1). NCBI lineage: Eukaryota > Fungi > Ascomycota > Dothideomycetes > Pleosporales > Pleosporaceae > Stemphylium > Stemphylium beticola. The sequence goes on along the minus strand of JARBXR010000169.1, from coordinate 45,844 downwards.
AGCACCGATCGAGGTCGCAATCAGCAATGATGACTTCATCTTCCTCGGTTATGCTTTCCGCTATGATCTTTCCGTCTGGTCCAATGATGGTTGAGCCAGCCACCAGATCGTATTTCCCGTCGTCTAATCCGCATCTTGCCGCGCTGACCGAGAAACAGGAATTGGTGTATGAGTGCGCCTGCATAACCAGCTTGTGATGGAAGACGGCTTCAACACGTGCATCCTGGGGAGTCATGTCGGCAGATGAGCCCCACATCTGTGGTGCGAAGCCCGGTGTGTTGAACCCGGTGAGAACGACTTCGACACCTTGGAGGCCTAGGCACCTCCAGGCCTCGGCCCAGCGCCTATCATTGCATATCATCATCCCAAAGATGGGGGTGTCTTGGAGAGACGAGCCTTCGAAGATACCTGGCACACGAAATGCCTTGAAGCCCAGGTTGCCAGGCTTGAAATATCGCTTCTCGAGCTGATTGACAGCATCTGGATCGGGAAAGGGGTTGAAATCTCCCGGTAGGTGTATCTTTCGATACTTCGACAGGATAGAGCCTGATTTGGCGCTATAATAGATGCAAGCATTGTAATGTTCGCCGTCACCAGTCGCTTCCGCAAACCCAATACATATGTCAACGGCGAGCTCTTTCGCTTTGTTGAAGATAGGTCTGGTGTTTTCGGCTGTGAGAATATCACCATGCTCAAAAAAAGACTCAAGCTCTTCATCGTCGGTAAAAAGATAGCGCGGGAAGAAGGTCGTAAAGGTACATTCTGGGAACAGTACCACTTGCGCGCCTTGCGAAGCAGCTTTTTCGAGTAGGGCTATAAGTCTGTTGAGAGTATTCTGTCGGGCATCGGTGCGATGGACGGCGCCTACTTGCGCAGCGGCAATACGGATAGTGCGAGGCATGTTCTCAAAATTTCGTAGGGATGTCAAGTAAATGACAGGAAAACATTGCTGATTCGAGAGAAAACCTGCGACAATATTTCATTCTACGAGTGGGATCTGTTGATAGTAGATAAGTGGTGGTATTGAAGCTTCAATGATAAGGGCGGGGGGAAGGGTAACCATCCTATGTAAGTTTAGCGGCGCCCCGCACTTATCAATATCCTTATCCTCGATTCCGCAATGCTCATTGACTTCATCTTTCCTTCACTCCGACACAAGAGTCCCCAGCGTGCCCAGCACAGCTTCAAATAACAGAACGTCATTTCTGTGCGGTGTGTCCAGAGAGAAAAGGTGCCGGGGCTTTTTTGTTATCTTGAACAACACTGCAGGCAGGTCTGTTTCTCCGCGACCATACGGAATATGCCTAGGTTGTCAGCTTCTGAACGATGCTACCTAGGTATTTGAGTGTTCCCAAGCTATTTCCTCATTCAGAGCACTCCATCGACAACAGTGCTCTGGCCGGCTTTTCAATCGCAGATTCCCGGGTAAAATCTTGAGATCGCAAACACTTGTATCTTACACCCGGTAAGCTGGACCGCCTCTTCTGGGACACTTTTCTCCCGGGTCGTGTTCATTGAAAAGAACTCGTTGTACTCGTCACGGAGTGCCACCACAAACAAGAAATTCGGTCTGACGCGATGATCTGCAGTTTAAGGCCATCCTTGCGGGGCGAAACAGCCGCACTACCCGGCATAGCGCACGTGACGCGTACGGAGACCACACGTGAATACTGATCATTTATGCCAACTTGCAGGGATCATGACTTCAGACGGAAACTAAGAGCCAATGCAAAGGTAGTCCAAAATAGCTACGAGGACCAAGGCCCAAGTCGGTAAGACAATTGTTTAGAGTCATTCTTTTGCATTGCATCCTGCGGTGGGACGTACCGAGCTGCTCCGCGTAGCAGCAAAAACAATGAGATTGAACACAAATGACGTAGGTAGAAGGGGGGCCTTATAGAGTTGTCACACCAAGGCGTAAAATGAGTAGAACATAAAGAGGGTATCGTGGGCCTCGATCTTGCAACTTTTACCAACCCACCCACCTACACCTCTGCGCAACACACAATAAACAAATACCCTCTTCACCATGTCATTCTCTCCCTACTGCTTCAAGGCCTCCGTCTTGGCGGCCGCTCTCCTAGCAACATCAACAAGCGCGCAAAACGCAACTAATTCGACCGACTCGCCCGAAGGCTGCGGCATGAGCAGCGGCTACGACATCCCCATCAATGCCTCCGGCTCAACCAACGTCTCCGATTTCTACGTATCCGTCACCCTAGGCGACTCCCGCGCCAACAACCGCACTTCCGACCCCTGGCTATACGGCTACCTGAGCGTACCAGAGAATAGCACGCGACGAACGTGCATGTACATGTTCACTCCCAAAGAAGGGACCACGGAAGGCGACGAAGCAAACGACTGTTCCAGCATCATCAACCAAAAGTGCATCGACTACATGGAGCACAATCTGCAGCTGCCGATATATTCATACGGTTCCCAGGGCCCGGAAAATATGCGTTGTGATAGTCTTGATTGGGGGAGCGATGAGTTCGAGGATGCTTGTGGCTCGGTTGATCTCGGATCCAGTATTGCGACCTGTAGGTCTTCCCTTTTTGTTTTCCATCTTCTCAAGAGCATCCTAGATCAAGTAGACTGACAATGTAAAATATAGCGTATGCACTCAACACGACAAACACAACGTGTGCGTACTCTGAGCCTCCCAAGGGTGTCGATTGGGGTCTTCCCGATGGCTACAAGACTTTCCTCATGTACGGTATTGGTGTTGAGCCCTACGATACTGGTGTTGATAATTACACGGATTACGAACGCGCTGGCCGAACTCCGGTTCCTTTTGTAGTCACTTCCATTGACGCTGATGGTCAAATCCCACAAACGCAAGTCGTTTGTGTGGCGCCTGATCAGGCTATAGAGGGGAGCCACGAGGTGCCGGAGTCGGCTGGTGCGAGTCTGGCTTGGAAGGGAGCGGGTAGTATGGCGGTGCTGATGGCGGCTATTGCGGGCACGTCGCTTGTGGCTATCTAGTATGCTGCATGAGATGAATGATAAACGGCATTTTATTTTTTTTACTTCTAAGTCTTTTCATGGGGCTGTGGGTGCTAGTTCCTATTGAATGATTTACCAGTCAGACCAAAGATAGATCTGCAAAGACTGCGCTACGGCGTCAAGTAGTTCGAAACCGTCCTGATCGAGATAAGATTCCTCACTTGGTGGTACTCATCCGCATCATCCCAAACAGAATCCTGATCGTCGAAACGTTCCTCATCTTCGTCCCTGTTTCCAGCATTTTCGCCCTCGTCATCGGATACGGTCCCCATTGAACTCCAGTGTACGGACGACATATCTGAACGATCAGGGAACCGGAAGGTTGGCTCGAAGGCGGGCGCCGGCTCCTCGTGTTCATCCGATGTCAGCTCCCCTTCTGAACTGCCTAACCATATCCTGTCTGTCCAACGCCTGTATTCTTCCTCGTCCATGTCAGAGTCCCCCTCGTCCTCTCGTAGACTGCCATACCACACTCCGTCTTGCCAATGGTGATTTTCTTCCCAATCAATATAAAGGTCTTCATCATCCAGGTCAGAGTCCTCTTCATCCGCAGGATCATACCACATCTCTGCTACAGCCGCTCTCACCGCCGGCAGGCTCACCTTCTCTCTGTGCTTGAGTAAATCCATTATCTGCAGTGCCCAATCCAGCGCCTCTTTCAAATTGTATAACTGCGCGCCCGTGTTGTTCATAATATACTTCCATCCTTCTTCCCCTGCCCTCTCCGGAAAGTCGGTTAGTAACCTGCGGACGCCTTTGTTGAAGTGGAACACGACACATCGTCCTGCTTCATCCTCCGATAAGCCGAATTCCTTGTAAAGTGTGCGAAGGAGCGTCGAGGTACGACCGGCAATCTTGTCGATCCGTCTCATAATGAGAGGTCTGGCGCGCTTACGGATTCTGGTGCTTTCGACTTTGAAGATGGACCGCGCGGTCTCGAGACGGGTGAGATGCCACTGTTTGATGCTTTCTGGAACACCGTAGCCGTCGAGGAGGAGTTGAGCGAGATACGTAAAGTCTAAGTCGTCCTCATTGCATGGCTCGTTGTCCTTGAACACGCCACGGAGCTGAGTGAAGATTCAATCGATGGGTAGCTTAGCATAGTGGCCCTCCTTGGCTCGCCATTCTTCCATTATGATAGCGACTTTAGACTCCAGTTCGTGCAGTACTTTCAGGGGCTCACAGGCTGCTTGGTACATAATGCCTAGTTCTGTCACAGACTTATCGGCCTCGTGTATCCTGACAGATAGCGCTTCCGCACGAGCTTCTATGCCGAAGCGGAGAAGCTTGATCCTGCAGGAAGGGCAAAATCGACGTGGTGCGGGGGCTTCCATGTCGTCGGTGATCCATGTACAGAGGCATCCTCGGTGGTAAATGTGACCGCAGTGCCGAACTTTGACCAGGGTATCATCGATCGTCGACGTAGTTCGAGCTTTACTGGTGATAATGGTGGTGGGTATACCGGCTTGAGTTGCAGTCCCAGCATTATTGTCCCTTGGTGACTGAGGCTGCTGTTCTCCGATAAGGTCCAAGTAACATATCGCGCATGTCTCATCCGCGGGCGGGGTACGGACGGGTCGAAGTGTCTGGGTAAGGAATTCGACGTAGCTTTTACTAGGCTGCAACGCCATCTTTGATATGACCATTGTGATAAAAACGGTAAGGTAAGGAAAGCGCTCAGCGAGAGTGAGCAACCACTGGATATGTGAAGGTTTGGCCGGGGCACTTAAAGTACTGCAAAATCCCTGGCGTGAAAGCGGATGGCGCGTTTCCAGATCACTTGTAGCAGATCTGAGAACGCTCGTGGTTTCACGGTGAACGCATGAGTGTCTATAATATTTGTGCACGACCTCATCTTTCACCGAATGAGAAGCAATGAACTTGGAAGAACAATGACAGCACAAGCACAAGTCTCATAGGGTGAAGAATAGGTCTTACTTTGTCTTGGACGGTTTGATGCATCCGCTCGTTTGTTGCAGACTGCCTACGAGTATCGCGGCACTAGAATGATGAGAAACTCTGAACATTGCGGACGGTTTATTCAAAGTGTAACTTGCGGCCCGATTGGAATAGTCGATATGGACCAGTAAGAGGTGGTTTTGTAGTGGCGTCATTGGAACGGCTGGACAGCGACTTTGCTACAGCAATTTCAGAGCTTTGTTGGGTCGGGTTTCTCTCTCTCTTTTACCGTGCCATAATGCACGTCACTAGATCTAAAAAGTTCGATTTATACACCAGGCCATGTCCACCACAATCAGCCGCCACATCCTATAGCAGGCGTCGGGCAGATTTAAAAGGCAGACACAGCTTCGTATAGTCGTTTTCCTGAACCAGCAAAATCCAGAAGATAAAAGATGGAAGATCGCCAATGGCCACCGACAATACTGCCGTGTTGTCAAAACTCATGTTGTGGTCAAGAAAGGCGGTGTCGAGTCGCGACAATCTGCCCTGTTTTTCCGCGCCCAGCCTCCGCGGCGTCTGGGCAGTCGCGAATCGCGTCGTCCCCGCCAACTCACAGACCTTCAGCTCCCCCAGCCAGCTCTCAGCTCTTTCCTCCATCACATCTGCTCTCCGCAGCAACCCACAACCCCCAATTTGCATCCTGTATCTCGTGACTACAGGACGCGTACTAAACCCCTTCGCTTTCCATTCCTGCGGTACACCTGTGGGGCCTAGTAAGAGCTGTAGTGACCTCCAGGGTCACCTTCCCGCACCCACCAACCACAGCTCCAGCACTCCCGATTAGCCGGAACCTCTTCTTCCACTATGCCTTCCAACCACCACGGGCATGACAGCTCGCATAACGTGTCGCGCGTGCTATACGACAATCACCGCAACAACAATTCTGAATCTACGCCTTTGCTAGGAGCCGTTCACAACATCATCCCCTCGCACATTCATCCCGACGGCGAGAGCGGACGCAAGGGCTTCCATCCATCGCATTTCATCAATGTAGCATGGCGATCTGGTAGCAATGCTGCCAAGTGGACTAACCTACTATGGCCTTTTGTCATTGTTGCCATTGTACTGCACTTTGCGGCGCCAGGACTGCCAATTGCCATTTTCGCTACGAGCTACATTGCCATGGTGCCTGTGGCCAATCTCTTGGGTTTCGCGGGCCAGGAGTTTGCGAGGAAGATGCCCAAGGTTTCTGGTATCTTGATTGAAACTGCCTTCGGATCGATTGTGGAGATTATTCTCTTCATTATTCTCATTGCGAAACATCAACAGAGTGAAGGATCTTCGGAGCATGGAAATCTCATTCCGGTTATTCAGGCTGCTATCTTAGGATCTATCCTTACCAACTTGCTTCTTTGCCTTGGGCTGTAAGTCTATAGACCCCGGGTCTAGGAATATGTTCTGACTTCTTGTGACAGTTGCTTCTTCGTCGGTGGACTGAGGCAAATGAGCCAAAAGTTCCACGAGTCTATCAGCGAGGTTGGCAGTGGTCTGCTGCTCGTTGCTGGCTTTGGTCTTCTCATCCCTTCGGCCTACTACTCAGCACTCAAAGGCTCGGCTGTTGAGAAAGCCTCCAAGCACCATGAGTTCACCGAGAAGATTCTACAGCACAATGTCCTTAGGATCAGTCAAGTCACTTCCATCCTGCTGATTATCGCATTCTGCATGTAAGAAAAATCCTTTCAAGAAGTCATCTTAACCACTAACCCTTTCCAGCTTCATCTGGTACAACGCACGCTCGCAGCACTCCATCTTCGACGAGGTACTAGAGGCCGATGAGCATCGCGATCTGGACCACCACGAAGACCTCGCGAAACCCAAGTTCACCATGACCGAATGCGCCGTCGCGCTAGTCTTCTCTCTCGCCCTCGTCACCCTCCTCGCCGTCTTCCTTGTCGAGCGCATCGAAGATGTCGTTGAGAATGGCGTCCCCGACCAATTCCTCGGTCTCATCATGCTTCCTCTCGTCGAAAAGGCTGCGGAGCACTTGACTGCCATTGACGAAGCCTGGGATGGCCAGATTGTGAGTTCAGCGTCTCCATCTTGATCAAATTTTCTTTGCTAACACTTCTCAGAACTTTGCCCTCTTCCATTGCATCGGTCCTTCTATTCAAACTGCGCTTTTCAACGCTCCCCTCGTCGTCATCGTCGGCTGGATCATGGGCAAGGATATGGATCTCAACTTTGAAATCTTCATGATTGTCTTGCTGGTCCTTTCCATTATCGTTGTCGGCAACTTCCTCCGCGATGGCGCGTCAAACTACCTCGAGGGCGCTATGCTGATTGTGAGTATTATGGCTTCGAGTATAATTGATTGGGGTGCTAATTCGTCTGTAGATTGTCTACTTCATTGTTGCGGTGGCTGCATGGTACTACCCCAACCCCGATGTTGCCACTTCCAATGGCGCGGAGTAGCGGTGGACAAGCACTCCGCACATCTCACCTCAACGAATCTACCCATGACGGAAATATGCGATTTGGATGGATCTAATCTGAATCGGAAATGAGTGGGTTTACAATTTCATATCGAATAATGTCGATTGATGCCGTTACGATTGGAAGAGTTCAGACATTTATGAGGCTATGTATCGGTATTATCCATTTCATGTCCGTCACAGCATTCTTGTATAGTCCATGGACTCAGGTCAAAACATGTTATATATCATACCATATCATAGCATAGCCACATCTAAAAGCCTCATGCATACAAACTTCCACCTTCACCCTGCCATCCTCCCCTATCAATACCCATGCACACCAGCCAACTTAACCAGCTTAGGAAAATCCGGCGTACCAAACCCAGTAATAGGATCCCAACCCTCCGTAACAGGGAAACCCTGGACATTACACCCATAACTAAACCCCTTCTTGATATCCGTAAGCCCCTTGTACCCCTTCTTATACAACCACGGGTTCAAAAAGCCCAACGCGGGTCTCCCACTCGCAAGCAACGCATCGTTGACTAAGGCAAAAATCCCAGATGTAAGCGGACACGACGCCGAAGTACCGGATATCGTGCCCTCGGTGCCGTTCCACACGTATGCGAAATACAGGCCCTGGGCCGCGAGATCCGGGTACCCGCGGCCGGACTTGTTGTACAGCCCCTCGTACGAGTCGCCGAGCGCAGATACGTACGCCGGTACGACGGCATCCTGGTACCACGGGCGGGAGAAGTAATTGCTAAAGCCACTACCACTGCTGTACAAGTCGCGGAAACCAGCGCTCGTGTTGCGAGCAGCGCGGTAGGCGCTTTCTTCAGGCTCAAAGTTCATGGTCGCGCCGACGGTGGTGACGTACGGACAGGATGCAGGGAACGCGGGCTGGAATTGGTATTTGTTGGCGCCGTCGTTGGTGTAGCACGTGTCTGTGCCGCCGAGACCGCGGTCGCCAGAGCTGAAGAAGAGCGTTGTGCCGCGCGCGCCGACTTGGGCGAATTGCCGACATACGCGCGCGGCGTAGGAGGGCGGGATGGTTTGTTCGGGCTCGCCGTACGATGACGAGATGATGCGCGGGATGGAGCGTTGGGTTAGCAGCCAGTTTACCCATGCCAGGTACGGTTCGTTTGTGTTTGTCGGCGTGGAAATGTCGGGGACGAAGGGGGGTTGGCCGCCGGTGGAGTAGGATGTTATGGGCGTTTTCCAGCTTATGCCCGAGATGGCTTGTACGTCGAGGTTTGCTTCGCGGCTGATTCCCTCGACGGTGGATTGGTTGTATGTGAGTGGTCCGTCTTGCACGGGGCCGTTGTCGATGGAGATTTGCTTGAAGGCGTAGGCTTGCGAAACGGCTTCTGGCCGGTACTTCTCAAGGAACATCTTGGTGTCGGGACGGATGGGAATCTCGCCCAGGTAGTTTGTGAAGCCGATGCTGTTCTTGCGGCTGGCTTTGGTGTGGTACCATTTTGTCTTGTAGAGCGTTTGGAAACATTCCGGTGTCACGGATGTCACGTTGCAGACGGCGGAGATGGACGAGTTGCTGGGCGTGTGGTAGCTTGCTGGGACCTCGGCGGCTTCGTCGACAAAGGTCGCGGCGTTGGGAGCGCCGCGGAAGAATGAGGTTGTTGGCTGCACGGTATCAATGTGAGCGTGGAGATGGCGGGGAAGAGACCATGCTGTGGTGCGAGCAACAACTGAGCCGTCCTTGTGCTTGTAGTTGTGATACTCGGTGTCCAGCAGACTCTCAACCATCTCAATGGGGAGATGAACAATGACCCAGTCCTTTGCAGAGCTGTAGCCCAGATTATCGGTGTTGATACCGCTCTCACGAAGCCACTCGTGGACCAAGTCGTGCGTCTCTGAGCTCGGTGCAACAAGCTCATCGACCTCATCGGCACTCAAATGATGGCCGTAGCGAACATGGTCAGGGTCAGAGACTACTCAATGTCAGTTTTGTTTTTTATAAGCTCCGGAGTAGTGATTCGGCAAAACATACCTTCATGTAGATGGCGATCAAGCTCATCAAAGCGTCCCTGCTTAAGACCAATCTGCAGCTGAATCGTCTTTCCACCATGCGCACGATCAAGCTTCGTCCACTCGCGAGGTACAAAATGCGTCTCCTTGACCACATACGGCGAGCGAGCCTGAATTGGGGATGCAAGCGCCTCACGCGCGGCAACAGCAACCAACACAACAGAAGCGAAGATCTGCATCGTCGGCGATATTTGGGGGCGGTGGGTCGAATGCAAAGCAGCACGCCCAGTCACACCAGCAGTCTTGACAGCTATTTAAGCTCTTGCAAGCCGTGGCTAGAATTGCGCCATGCTAACTCGCTGGTACCTTGGCACCTCCAGGGCGTGGTACTACATGGGGAAGGTTGATAATTGGGGTGGATAGTACGTGCATGTCGATCCCCGTATCGTCGGGGCAGCATGCTCGCTGCACTCCTATCGTCGGGTGTCGAGCACACGGCAAGCATATTGCCAAGTCGACACAGATCCTACACGGCCGACGAATCCCATATTGCGATTCGCCCGTATCGCGGGTGACGAGTCGATAACGGCGATGATGATGATGATGATGGAGCGCAAAAAGAGGAGACGGAAGCTTGGTATGCATGGAGGTTGTTTAGCCTCGCGAACGGCGGCGCTAGCGCCCAAAAGGGAAGCTGCGAAACTCGACATCATCAAGCCTTGATAAACAAGCTCGTCCAAGACGCTAGTGTGTTGCTTCTTAGCTGCTCTTGGGAAGAGCTTGATTTCTTCTTGGAAGGTGAATGTGTGCATCGCGCTCTGGAGGCGGTTTTTTGCAGCCAGACACCGCCACTGACCCGGTTGACGGCTTTTTTTTTAGTAGAATGAGGTGCTGCCAGGGGCAGGTGGCAACTTATCTGCTGCTTCGCCATTGACGTACTCACGCTAGTGGTAGTGAGTGATTGTAGGACTGGGAGGAAGTCTTGGTAGGACCGAAGTGTGAGTCTTGGGAAGACTATCAGTGCTGATAGCTTTTTCGGTGGTTCCTATCTCCACAGCAATTTCGCAGGTCCAGGGAAGAACGAAACGAACGTCTTGAATATCAAGGCATCCGTTTTTATAAATGTTACCTTTCGCGTGGCTTCCACATCTCAAGGCGTTGGCTAATATTCTTGTAAAAGAACTCTCCTAGCCGACAGTTGCATACACAGCATCCTCAAAAGCCGTCAAGAACTCCACCGTCTTTTGATCCCCATGCGGTCTAAGCTGCGACAGATAAAGACCGGCAACACCCTTCTTCGCATCAATCCACTGCGAACATGTTAGAACCTTAATTAACACCAAAGAGAAGGAAAGATGTGAACACACCCAATAACAATTAGCCCCTCCCGACCACGCAATACTCTCCCTACTTCTCCTTCCCTCAACATCAACCCCAGGCATCAGTCCACCCAGGCCAAAGTTTATCGGTGATCCCGATGGAATAGAACCCAGCATGGCACGCGAGTACGCGTTATCCGCATCAAAGTACGTATCCAACCCGTTAGGCACGCCAGCCCTTCCATTTCCGCATAACTGCGGCGTGAACAACGCATCGACCGACTCGGGACGTAGAATACGTTCGTCGCGGCCTAAAATGGCAGCGTAGATGTTCAGCAGCGACGAAGCTGTGGTGTAGAGCCCTCCGCCACCAAAGTCACCGGTGATGGGGTCTTCGATGATGGTTTGCAGGGAGAAGGGGGAGAGAGCGCCGGTCGAGTCGTCTCCGTTGCGCATGTAGGCTGGTGGAATCCGGGCGCGGAAAGCTTCTGAGTGCTGTTCAAGATGGAAGGTGGCTTCGTGGATGCCGAGGGGTGAGAATACGTGGGCTTGGAGGTAGGAACCTAGTGTGTGTCCTGGATTGGCTCGTTCAACCTATCAAGAGAGCGCATGAAGTATTAGAATTTGTAGGCATTGAGGAGAGTGGAATCAGATGTAACGTGAAAGGAAGCTGATGTACCATTTTCCCGGCAAAGTCGAGGCCAGAGGCATATTCAAATTCGGTGCCGGGTTCGCGGATGAGTTCAAAGTGGAAGGCATCGAGCGGATCATCATGGAGAAAAGGCTTGCCTTCTCTTGCTTTGGTTTTTGGTAGCCCGTTGAACTTCGGGCTCCAATTCGACAGACCACCCGTGTGCGTCAACATCTGCCTTAAAGTGACCGGCCGTGACGCAGGTCTGTACACAGGCTCTTGTCCCTCCTCATGAGACAGTAAGATGCTCGGATCCTTGAGTTCAGGCAGCACCTTCGCTACATCGCCATCCAGGTCCAATTGACCACGCTCAACGCATTGGAGGACAGCGATGCATGTGAGGAATTTCGTCATGGAGGCGGTCCAGTATACAGGCTCGTTTGACTCGTCTGTGTCGTTGGGTCTTGCCGCATTGAATGTTTTCGTGTAGGTGAAGGAGCCTAGCGAAGAGAGAGAGATCAGTAATGTCTTCAACATACTCCAGGCGGAGCCTTGTAGTCTGCTTCTGGTCCTGGGACTTACCGTCCTTGTTGGTAGCACCAACAGTTACCATCGGTGGAAGAGGTTCAGGACTCTGGAAAAAGACAGCAGCGTTATTCTCGAAAGACTCCATTGTTGATTCTTTCATATGGAATATATAAGCTCGTCGATGAATGTAAGGTGTTCGATGTATGTAAAGCAAGTGAGCTGGTGTAGCTATATAAGCTGTATAGACGATTCATAGTTTCAGGACATTTGTACATTCTAAGAATATAGAATGATTCATTGTATAACCTTCATGACTATGTCTCGGTTTGATGAGGCGTGATTCGTCGTCCGAGGCGACCTACAAGACGAGCGGAGTTAGTATGCATGTGTGCTTCCGGGAGCTTACCGGATTTAGTCAACATATTCGCCGCTAACGTTACAGCAGGAATCATGTGCATACCTACGTACCCACTGTCCAGGGCTCCAGTCTAGGCTACAATGCAGTATGCAACTTGGCGCTGCGAAAGCGTCGTCATTGCTGTGTTCAATGACAAAAAGACGTAAAGAAAATCGAGGACGCAAAACATTGTCAAATCATTAATTAAAGAATCAGGTGACCCGAATATCTGCTCTTAAACGCACATGTCGACTTGTAACGGCAACGAAAACAACCCATACTCCAAAGCCCGACATGTCCCAGAATGAACATGGTGACGCGAAAAGAAAGATGGTAGCGAGCTCGGATGATGTTCTTGGTACAAGTGTAGAATCAACTACCGGATGCACGCGATATACCTAGTCATATAACCAAAAAGTACGTCTAGCAGTTGCAGCCTCCAGGACCCTGTGTCTGGTTGGCTTCCGGCCTCAGGTTCACACCCTGTCGTTGCTGGCCTGGCCTCAGGTTTCGTGGGCCGGCCTGGTCAATGGGCAACTTCTTTGCGATGGCTGTGAAAAGCTCCTTTACATTCTCGCTCGTCTTTGCAGAAGTCTCGAAGAATAACAGACCTGCCTCACGGGCGTATTGCTCGGCATCGGCGGTGGAGATGGCGCGCTTGTCGGGCGACTCGGTAACAAGATCGAGCTTGTTTCCTGCAAGGGCGATGATGATGTTCTCGTTGGCTTGGCGTTGGAGTTCCTTGACCCAGGCCTTTGCCTTATCCAAAGATGCCTGGCATATATCAGTTTCCACTCCATGACCACCGCCACACGGTACGTACAGCCTGTGTAATGTCGTAGACGACTACGGCGCAGTTTGCGTTTCGGTAGTACATGGGAGCCAGCGACTTGTATCGCTCCTGGCCTGCGGTATCCCAGATCTCAAACTTGACGGTTGTGTTCTCATCGAGGGCGATGGTCTGGGTGAGGAAGGCGGCGCCAATGGTGGATTCCCGATAGTCGTCGAATTGGTCCTGAAGAGTCAGTCTTTCATCGTGGCACAAGTGCGATGGCTCTTTCCCACCTTGACGAAGCGCAATACTAGAGACGACTATGGCATGTTAGCTTATATCATGCATGGCTGATAGGCCGGCGCACCTTTCCGACGGCTGATTCACCTGGGACACGTTAGTTGTGGTGTTGGTGGTCGTGGTCTAATAAAACAAGTCGGCGTACCCAGCAACACCAGCTTGAACTGGGCAAATCTCGAGCCTCCGGGTCGTTGACCTTGCTGCATCCTGCCTGCCGACATGTTGGGGGTAGTGACGCGGCGCTATCGGGTCGTGATGGCACGGGTGGTGAGGGTGAAGGATGCGGGCAACTAGACGGCAGTGATGATCGGACTGTCTATTCGTGTATGGCGGTCGGGGTAGGGAAAAGTCGGGTGGGTGAGGGCGAAGGTTTGGAGCTGGCTGCTGCAGTGACGAGGTGCCTGCGTCGGCCAGCCAGCTGCCAGGTGCTTGGCCTTAGCGCACGAGTCGGGAGTCGGGACCCTTATGCGCAAGGACCGCCATGACGAAACACTGGCCAAGGTCCACGGCTGCTGTTTGAGAAAACAGATTGCGCCAAACGCTGATAGTCACCACCATAATCTACGAGGGGGACCCTTTTACGCCGTCTGATATAGAGCTCCCCCGCCATGAGTCTCGCACTCCCCTACCGCGACATCAATGTGCACTCGTCGCCCTCGCACTACGCCTTCTCATCCCCGTCGTCGCCCTCGGCCCCTACCCTCGTAGTAGACCGTCCCTCTGGCGACATCCGCCTGCACGATGGCAAGCTTCTGGGATCCAAGCGTGTCTCGAGCATCGCGGGAATCCTGGGCATGATCAAGCTGCGACTGGACAAGTACATCATCGTCATAACCAAGGCTCAGCCCATGGGCAGGATAAAGGGCCACATGATCTATAGGATTGTCGCGACCGAGTTCCTGTCCCTGCGAGAAAAGCCGCTACATGATCCCGACGAGGACAACTACCTCAGCCTGCTCAAGACGCTCCTGAAGACGTCCCCGCTGTTCTTCTCCTACTCCTTCGACATCACCAACACCTTTCAGCGCCAAGCCCACCTCGACCCCTCGACGCCCCTTTGGAAGCGCGCCGACGACCGTTTCTACTGGAACCGCTTCGTGTCCAGCGACCTGATCGACTTTCGCGGCGGCCTGAGCGGCGGATATGGCAGACACGCGGGCGGTACCCAACCCGGTGCGGACCCCTACATTCTGCCCGTCATGTACGGCATGCTGGAGATTAAAAACACGTCCATCAAGGGCACGCCGCTCACCTTTATCTTAATAACCCGGCGATCGCGCCTCAAGGCTGGAACCCGATACTTTTCGCGCGGCATTGACGAGAACGGCAACGTGTCCAACTTCAACGAGACCGAGCAGACCATTATTTTAAACGACAACGCCTCGGGGGGACCAGGAGGGTTTGGATCGAGCCAGAACGGAGCCGCTGGTGGCAATGCTGGCAAGGAAACACAGGTTCTCGCATACGTGCAGACAAGAGGCAGTGTCCCAGTATACTGGGCCGAAATCAACACCCTGAAATACACACCCAAGCTACAGGTCCGCGGAGTCGAGAGCGCCCTGCCAGCCGCGAAGAAGCATTTCGCCGAGCAGATCCGCCTCTATGGCGATAACTGGATGGTCAACCTCGTAAACCAAAAGGGTCGCGAGCAGCGAGTAAAGGAGGCATACGAACAGATGGTCGAGCTCCTCCAGACTTCACCCGCCGAGAACGTCCAAGGCGACAGGATCACCTCTGAGAAGTTTCACATAATCGATCCTGCGCGCGCCGAGACGGTATACGACCGCTTGCATTACGTCTACTTTGACTTCCACAACGAGACCAAGGGTTTGCGATGGGACCGCGCGAAGCTCCTGCTGAACACACTAGAGCCACACATCCTGAAGCATGGCTACTTCTGCGGTGTCGACATGCCAGGCGACGCCGGTGGTGTCGAAGTGCGAAGACACCAAACCGCCGTAGTCCGAACCAACTGCATGGACTGCCTCGACCGCACCAACGTCGTACAAAGCATGCTAGGCCGCTACGTGCTCTCACGCATGCTCATCGACGTCGGCATAATGCGCGAAGGCGAGAGCGCCGAAGAAGACGCCGCCTTCGAGCACCTCTTCCGCAACATCTGGGCCGACAACGCCGACGTCGTGTCAAAATCCTACTCGGGCACCGGCGCCCTCAAAACAGATTTCACGCGTCTCGGCATCCGCACAAAGCAAGGCGCGCTCCAGGATCTCAACAACTCCATCACAAGATACTGTCTCAACAACTTCAGCGACGGTCCGCGTCAAGATGCTTTCGACCTCTTCCTAGGCAACTACCTCCCCAGTGACTCGGCCATGGGCGGCCAACTCCTCTTCGCTGACCGCCGTCCCTTGTTCATCCAATCTATACCTTACATCCTTGCCGCGAGCATCTTCCTCATCTTCGTAGGCAGTTTTACGCGCCGCGCCCCCGACGCAGCTATCTGGCCTCTTCGCCTGCTCTTGCTGCTTTCTCTCGTCACGGCTGGTATCTGCTTCAATTTCATCTGGAGCAACGGTACGCTTTATGTACGTCACACTCCCTCCTCTCGTCTTTCTCAGCATGATGAATCGTTTGCTAACTTTGTTCAATAGGTCAACTGGCCTAAACTCAATCGCCAACCCCCGCAAATCGAGGCTTTTCAAGAGACTCTGTCAAAGGTTAGTCAGAGTAGTGTTGTTGGGCCGTTGGTTGGGACTAAGCATGAGAGGGGGAAGAGTGATGCAAGGTTACTTGGGCTGGAGGAGGGCAAGAAGAGGATTGAATAGGATCGTCATTATCTGAGAAGAAAACGAAAAAAAAAAGAAAAAAAAGAGAGAGAGAGAGAGAAAGAGAGAATATGTGTGTGGGGTATCTTCTTTTCCCGAGGTTTCCTTTGTGTCAAGAAGATGGAGATGGCATGGCATCGGGATAGATGGGGGGTTTCTCTTTTCCAATGTACTTTTAAACTTCTTTTCCTTCTTTCTTTTCTGTCCTCGGTATTTAGATGGGGTACATCACTCTTAATACATCCCACACATACACACACGTTAAGGTCGTCAATCAAGCTTCGCTATTCACTGTGTGATTCCAAGTGAAACTTTTCCACCTACTTCCTACATCCTACTCATCCGCCCATAGCGAATCACCAAGATTTTTCCCTTCCTCGCATCACCAATGAACACATTGGTTCAAAAGAAATTACCAAACGTCGAAGCAAAAAAAAGGAAACCTGCATGCGCGACATGATGGGGGTGTGGGGTATCGTAAAAGGCTCGGTATGCGCTCAACAAAAAGCAGCAACTTCAAAAAGAAAAACGCGCTGTCATCCCGTTATCCTCATCGCGCATCTCATCCATTCACCATGGTCACGTGTTAAACTCGTAAAAAAGGTGGTAGTCGTAAAGTCGTTCGTTCGTTGCATGTCAACATCCCGCGCGTACAGCGGATAGAACAATGACATCAAATTCCTCATCCAATCTATCTTCGCTCTGACACGGCGCCTGCTGCTGAACGCGATTGTTGTGATCTGTAAACCTGGCGCCGGCAAAGTCCCAGCCCTCAGCTTCGAGACGGGCGCGCAGACGCTCGAGATTGGATTTGGCAGCGCGGTGGAGAAATGTAGACCATTCTTTTTCCGTGGAAAATGGTTGCTGCTGTTGCTGTGATTGTTGCTGCGTGGGTGTCGCAGGCGAAGACGGGTGTTGCAGTGACGATAAAGAAGAGTCAGCCTCGGTGTCGGATTCGGCTTCCCAGTCGTCCAGCTCTGGTAACATCCACAGCTCAGACTCTGTGTTGTTCTCCGAGCCCGCGGTGAAGTTTAGCAAGACGCTCTGGTGGATGGTAGCCATGTCGTCTGCACGGCTGAGCTGTTGTTTGCGGAGTTGGTTGGAGTGAGGTGACAGCCAGGTCGGAGTCGTCGTTGCGTTTGGTGTGCGGTTCAGGGAGATTTTTTGCCGACAAAAGGTCATCTCGATTGGCGTCGTAGCTGCTTTTCGCTTATTTGACCTTTTCGCCGACGAGTGTGGGGATGGGGCACGCGATCTTCGCGGCGACATGGTGGTTGCGCATGATGGGAAACTGCCATATATGGCTTTACTAAGATCGTAGCTGAAGTCGGCGTCGTCGTCACGCGCACGCGTGGTGCGGTTCGGGCCGTCGTGCTCCATGTCTGGGCCGCGCGTAACTTTCGTAGACGTGACTTTTCCTGGTGAGAGGGTGAGGCAGGCGCAACTTTGCGACGGTGAGGCGAGGAAAAGTTTTTGTTTGAGGGATTTCAAGTTGGAGCCGACGACAGCCACAAGCGAAGTTCAAATGCCGAACGGGGGAAGTGGGTCGTTCTTTGCTGTTTTGAAACTACCTCGGGTGTGTGCGAGATGTGTACGTTGGTTGAACTGGTAAGCAGGTGTTGGCTGTTGGCTTGTGATGAGAGGTGATCTGATGACGTTGCAACTTGGTGACGCGAAGGCTGTGCTAACTCGCCTTGTTTCAGTCGGGGGGCGAGACGACTATTTTAGAGTGAAAAGTAAGAGTGACGGAGAGTTTGGGGAGATTTGTGAGAGTTATGAGAGTGATGAGAGATGTGAGAGAGCTGGCAGTGTTAAAAAGGAAAATGTCAGCATGGATCAAAAACTCGTGGTGTGAACCGTGGATTGCAAGTGCTGCATTTAGGGTTCGGTGAACAGGACCGCTACATCTCGTGGGCTCACGCGACTATGGTACCACGGATGAGGCTGCTGTCAACAAGTGTGAAAGCATCATGATTCAACTGGAGGGCGGTCATGCCGGATTACAGATTATAGATTACATATGCAAGTGTCGTGTCTATGGTGTGCGGGAGGGCAAGGCTTTCTGGAATGCCGACCGACGTCCGTGCGGCCTGACGTGTGTCTCCGGCGAAGCTCCAAATCTTCATGTTGGCCGCTGGCATTGGCACAACGACCATCAACAACCCCGTCCCTCCCCATCTTCATCCCCGCCATCCGGAGGCAGCCCATAATGCTGCGCGCCTCCATTCTACGGGCTCGTCCAGCTGCCAGGCCATTGGTCCGCGCCGCCCGCCCGCAATGGCTCGTCGCTCAACGCTTCTACGCCGACGATAAGAAGAACCTGGGCGAGACGGCCGTCCCCAACCCAGCCCCGACTACCGACCCCTCAGCAACCTCATCGAGCCCCTCGCCCGTTCAGGATGCCACCATTCCCCCGTCAGAGGTCCCCAGGGCGCCGCCTGCCCCCGACAGCACCGTAATGGCTGGCGCATCGCGTGATGCTCCCACCACACAGCCAGCCACGACACCACCCACCGGGACCGGTTCCTCGAGCGTCGCCCCTAACCCCACCAAGGCCAAACCCAAGAAGAAGAGACGGATATTCCGCAAGCTCCTTCTCTGGCTGACCATTCTCTCCGGCCTAGGATACGCCGGTGGTGTCTGGTACTCGCTGGTCTCGGACAACTTCCACGACTTCTTCACCGAGTACATTCCCTATGGAGAGGACGCCGTGGCCTACTTTGAGGAGCGCGAATTCAGGAAGCGCTTCCCCGGCCGCGCTGGCGACCCCAGGCTGCACCCTCAGATCTCGGGCGAGAACAAGGTTACCATCCCTGGAAGGAGCGGCCTGAGTGCCCGCCCCGCCTCGGAGAACAGCAGCGACCTTGGAGGCAAGGGCCCGCATCTGAGCGCCGTCGGCGACAACAAGAAGCAGGACAAGACCGAGTCCAGCGGACAACGGCCCAAGGTCTCTTCAGAAGAGAAGCCCGCCGCAAGGACCGAAGCCAAGGAGGTCAAGGAGACGCCCTCCACGGCCATCTCCCAACTTGACCACCTCAACGTTCCCTCGGCGACCGAGCCTGTCGTCCAGGATGTTGTCAAGATTGTCAACGACATCATCACCGTCATAAACGCCGACAGCGCCAGCGCTGGCAAGTACAACTCCACCCTCGACAAGGCCAAGAGCGACCTCGCCAAGGTCGTTTCCGACATCAACACCATGAAGGAGACTCTCCAAAAGCAGTCAGAGGACAAGGTCAGGGCCGCCCATGCCGAATTCGACCAGGCCGCACGAGAACTCGTCCAGCGTTTGGACCACCAGATGCAGGCCCAGGAGACACAGTTCAAGGAGGAGTTTGAGAACGAGCGGGAACGTCTGTCACAAGGATACAAGGAGAGGCTCCAGTCTGAGCTGCAGGCTGCCGAACAGGTTTACGAGCAAAAACTCAGGAACCAACTTCTCGAGCAGAGCATCAACATGCAAAAGCGCTTCACTGCCACTGTACGCGAACGTGTCGAGTCTGAACGCGAAGGCCGTCTCGGCAAGCTGAATGAACTCTCGTCATCAGTGCACGAGCTGGAGAAGCTGACCGCCGAGTGGAACAGCGTTGTCGACTCCAACTTGAAGACTCAACATCTTGTCGTTGCCGTCGAGGCCGTCCGATCTGCGCTCGAGACTCAGTCCATCCCCAAGCCCTTCGTCACTGAGCTCGCTGCTCTCAAGGAAATTGCTGAAGACGACCCCGTGGTCAGCGCTGCCATTGCCAGCATCAACCCTGCTGCCTACCAACGCGGCATCCCCAGCTCAGCACTTTTGATCGACCGTTTCCGTCGTGTTGCTTCAGAGGTCAGGAAAGCCGCTCTTCTCCCCGAAGACGCTGGTGTCGCTTCTCACCTTGCCTCTCTTGCCATGTCCAAGGTTCTATTCAAGAAGTCTGGCCTCGCAGTCGGTGGTGATGTTGAAGCTACCCTCGCACGAACAGAGGTTCTGCTTGAGGAGGGCGATCTTGATGCCGCCGCACGGGAAATGAACGGCCTCCAAGGATGGGCAAAGGTACTAAGCAAAGATTGGCTGAGCGAATGCAGGAGAGTGCTCGAGGTCAAGCAGGCGCTAGACGTCATTGCGACCGAGGCGCGCCTGAACAGCCTGCTCATCGACTAAGCTTTTCTCTTTGATGTATCCATACTACTGTCGATAGACTAGGATGCCGCTTTCTCTTTTATGTTCATAGCCAGTACTGTAGCCTGTACGAGTAGCTTAAAGAAACTTTGTTCATGTTCAATGGTCACTCCATGGTTGAAGTAAACCGCTTCCATATATCTATCGAAACCACCACTCATGGTATGCCGATTGCGCTGTGCATCCACCCGATTCGCTAGGTATTTGTTATTCACAGACAGAGTTCGCACACGATCCTCCTCAAGTGGGGTAATTGCCTCTTTCACCTCACCATGCACTGAGCCGGGATTTTAGTGTTCACTGCGCCGCTTCGCCTTACTTCAGGCAGCTCTGTACCACGCAGGAAGCATTTATCTCACCACCCACAACCCCAACACCTCACTCAGCCAAAAATGGCCTCCACCCCCAGCGCACCCCCACCTGTCGCCGCCCCATGCTGCACAACCTGCACCTCACAACGCACATCCACAGAGTTTCTAGCCCGCCACGTCAAAACGCACATTACCACGTCCGAGCTCATCTGCCGTATCTGTTGGCAGCCCTTTGGCTCACTCAACCTGCGTTTAGGGAGCACAGATGATGCGTGTCAAATCACCGGCATACGTACTTGCGCGCACATCTTCGGATCCGCCTGTCTACAAAATCTAGTGCAGACAGGCACTACGTGTTGTCCACTCTGCCGCACGCAATGGTTCACGAATCCGCACGGTTCGCCGTTTGAAAGCGCAGCGTTGCAGAGGACCTTGATTCGTCGGACGGCGGCACGGTTGCAAGTCGAAGAAGCGGCGGCGCGGTGGTTCCATTACATACATCAGCGCAGGGTGTATTTCGACCCCGAAGCCTCCGATTCAGAAGACCAGATGGAGATAGAAATCGAACCAGGCCGAGAAAGAGGAGAAGAGGCAAGAGGGCGTGAAACCGTCTCAGCACAAACCCGCTACATAACGACAAGGCTCGCGGTGTCCTTTGAAAGCATCGTCAGGACAGTGAAAGAATCTCGGGTGCAGGATCTGCTTACCATTCTGCAAGACACGCAGCCTAGTCCTCTGGATCACAGACTATATAACCGTGTCACGGGACAACAGGAACTCTACGCTGAGCACAACCCTTGGGGCTTCCGCAATTGGCATCAGTCTGATTTGAGTATTAGCACAGCCGTATTTCGCGCTTTGCAGTCTGTGAGCGGGGAGAGGATCAAGGAAATGTTGGGGAATCGGTTGATTGGGGAGAAGGATGGGGCAAGGAGTATGAGGCGCGAGAGGCGCAGGAACCTACTGGCGGACGTGGAGAGGGAGTGGGTAGCGTGGTATGGAGACGAGGGGGTGAGGGTGTTTTCACGCGTGCTTCTTCATGTGCTGTTTTACATGAGGCGGCATGGGCTTGATTGGCCTTGAAGGCTTGCGCAGATGGGAGGGAATGAAAGAGGTTGTGGGTTGAGATGCGGTATCAGTCGGAGTTTGTCGACCTCTCGGTAACTGTCAGAGATCTTTGAGCGCGGATTAGTCGGCTCATGATGTCATACGGTCTGAGCAGCATCTTTCTTCACCATCATGCACGACATTGTGAGGACAGCACGGATATATGCCGACTCTATGTAATCCTACGAAGTACATTGTGAGAAGAGTTTCAATTCTATGCTAAAACCACATCACTTCACAAAGCCAGCATTTCCAGTACTTCACGCCCTTCACTCCACCCACCAAACTCCCCTCCGGTGTTTCGGTCTCGGGGTTGCGGGCGAGGTTAGCAGCTGTGAGGGTGGAGAGAGGTGTGGCTGCGTTCGTGGAGGAGTAGATTGTAGAGATTGAGGCATGTTTGGCGGCCGTGGGGAGGAATGATGGGATGGCGAGGTATGTGTCTGAGGATTGTGATAGGACGGGGGAGGTGCTGGCGAGGTTGAAGGTTAGGTTTGGGCGACAGAGAGGTGTTCGGTACTATAATAAGCTTTTTTTTTCTCTCGTTGTTTTCGCGAGGAAGGGAAACACTATAATACTAATTTTCCCACTTGGCTTGAAATAAATTTCTTGGCTCGTTACTTGTGTCGTTTACCTATAGTGATACCTATCTTTCTTCCTCAAGCAAAGCTCGTCCCAATAACCCACGTAGCATCCGCATTAAACCCCGCCGCGGCATCAAAAGTATGCACACCACCATTACTCGCAATATACCCCACATTATCGTAATGGCGAAAGTACCGAGTCGGATACCCCCAAGCACGAATCGAGCTCCCCTGCCCACTAAGCCCAGCCTGCGGACAAAACGTAGCATCTTCCTTGAACGCCTTGGATCCGTCGTTGGCAGCGACCTGGAGCGCGAAGTTGTAGTGGCGGATGTAGCTGCCCGCAGTGTCCTTGGACTCGAAGGACACGCACCCGCTGTTCGCAAGGCCCGTGCGGACGGTCCAGCTGGCCTGACGCTTGAGCAGACTGGTGCTGGAAGAAGACACGACTTGGGTGTTTACGGTGGCGTCAGTGTGCGCGAGGTAGCGGTCAGTGTAGCCCGAGGTTGTTGCTCGGAAGGAGATGGAAGAGCCGACGGTTACAGCTGGGCCGCTGGTCAGGGAAGTAGTGGCGTATTTTGCAGCTACAATGTTGGCTTGCACTGCGTTCTCGGTTGCGTCAGATGGGTATCCGTACGTCATGATGCCCTCGTAAAAGGTTCCCTGCGCGCCGTTACTGTTGTCGCCCCCGATTCCGAGGATTATGGCACCCTCTTTGCTCATGGGGTTGTAGCCGTTGGCATTCGGCCGCACGCCGTTGTAGTAGGTTGATAGTGAGCCTGATGCAGCATTGCCGCCGCGAATGGCCCACTTGTTGGGCTCGCCCTTGAGGATTGTCGTCAAGAAGCGCGAAGATACTGTTGGATCGGCAGGGTTGTTCTTGGGGTTGGCCCCTGAGAACAGTCCATTCTCGAGATCGGCCATGATCCATGGGCCACTGCCAGCTCCAGAGCCCCAGACGGTGTTGTCGCCAAAGTAGATTGCTTCCATGTGGCCGTTACCTGGTGATTGTTAGTTGAGATCAGGAATATTTCTATCTTGTACTTGCCGGTATCAAGATTGTTGGTCTCAGCATTGCCGTAGTCGAAGCAGCAGGCGCCATTGTAATGCGTGCCGTCAAGCACTGCGTACATGCCCTCTGGTTGATCACCTGTTGCTGAGCCGCTCACTTTGTTGTTACGGTAGCCAGTACCTGGCGAGATGAAAACACCGTACGCTTTCTGACCATTCAAGGTAACTGGTGCACCAGTAGCGCTAGCCAGGTTGTCATAACCGTTGGCTTCTGGGCCGTTGAAACCGCCTGGTGGAGCCTGTGTGAGGTGATTTCCTTTGCCAGATTGGTCGTAAATGATGGTGATGAGACATGTTGTGTTTGCGCAAAACTTGTCTTGAGAGGCAGCATTGGCAACGCCTCCGGCTGACAACGGGGTGATGTTGGTCGTTGCGCCGTCTGAGCCGCGCTTAACCTGGTAAAGTGAACCGCTGTATGCATTGTAAAGAGCTCGAGTAGTGCTGTGTGCGGCAATACATGCCGTACCACCGCTGGCATAGATGTCGCAGGGCCCTGCAGCAACGAGAGAACCCGTGGCAGCGAGACCTAGAGCAAGGAAGGTTGATCGTGAAGACATGTTTGGTCGTTATTGGTGCGGCAAAGAGGAACGGGCCGTGATCGTCTTGATCTTCCACCATGCTCGCACTCTCTGGATACTTAAACACATTGCCCTCGTACTGCTCATGCCCCATTCATCTAACATGCTCCAAATCCGTCCGTAGACTAAGTAAGAAGCGCATTACGAGGCTGCAGGTACGAGGTTTCTCCTCCAACAGCAACAAGGTATCTACTCCCGACGAGCTTAATATGTCACAAGGACATTACCTCAGCTTACTCCGCAATTTCCTTCGGAGGAAATGCCATGTTATGTTGCGGGGTGACCGGGGTTTCACTCATAGTGCCGGAAAATTAAGCTTTGCCGAGGGACAAATACAAAGGACAAGACTGGTTAGAGCGAGGCTTGGTACTGAAGCCTTGATTGCGGCAGATCCCACCAGTTGTGTGGTTAGCCGGAACTTCTCACAAAAAGGAAGGTGATAGTTACAGTCTATACTAAATTCCATGGTACCGCAGCATGCCGAACCTTGAGCGGCAGTTTTCTGACATGACGTACGTCTCGTACAACACTAATCTCACCGCCTCCACTCACGAACTTTGTGTACCTCTGGTCGTGGCTTTGCTGGAGTAAGAATGGTGTCCGAAACGTTTGGAAGCACTGGGCACGATAGCGAAACCGAAGAGTGCCTGGGTGGAGCAAAGCTACTATACGATGTCGCCTTTAGACGCCGGCTACCGAAGCCCCCTTTCGCCACACGGCCGATCTTGCCCGGAGAGGGGCCTGGATGCATATTTTCTGATCGCTTCTATGTCTTGCATCGTATCTTGGTCGACCGTGGAGGATGTGCCGAGGAGAAGCAAATAGGTGGGTCACTGACGATGATGTTCATCGCGTATCTCGCGCGTTATTTGGAAGCCCTGGTCGCGCATCATTGGTGCTTCAATAGTGCACGCGCTTTTCGGGTGCAGAGTGTCATGTTCCTTTTATTATATTTCTTAGTTGACTTTCGGTCTCTGACCGACCAGTCCAGATGTTTCCCCGTAAATCCTTTTGTATGCAATCCTCAATGGTGTATCGAATGGTATCAAGCGCTAAATCAAGTAAAACACCGCCCATAGGTATGCAAGCGCCGAAATATGCTAATCGTGGGAAATGGGTTCGCGCAGCCAGAACAACAGCACCTGCGCGCATGTCTGCTCATTCACGAGGGCTGCCCTGTTTATCCATCGCTGTCGCCTTCAACCGAGAGCGTTGCCCAGGGTCTCCTCGGTCATTTCCAGTTTGCACCGGCGTCGATGGTCGTATGGGTATGTGAT
The DNA here is from genome assembly GCA_029100535.1 of Stemphylium beticola. Lineage (NCBI taxonomy): Eukaryota > Fungi > Ascomycota > Dothideomycetes > Pleosporales > Pleosporaceae > Stemphylium > Stemphylium beticola. The sequence goes on along the minus strand of JARBXR010000169.1, from coordinate 20,656 downwards.
TGTCATGCAAATCTCCATATCTTTCGGGATCGTAACGCGGAGAGCGGGGACCTGCGGGTTCGATCTGCTGGTCTACCTGACTTGTCATGGTGATTGTCATGTCCCGATCCAGTTCTGCTGTTGAGCTTTTTGGTCGTAGCTTGCCCAGAAAACGTGTGATGCCGGTTTGTGACGGGCCTTCAACTTCCAGTATCGCTTCGCGGCTACTCCTGTCCAGGTCGTCCTCTATCAGCCCAGGTTCCGCGTCGGCCCAGTGCTTCATCTCATAACTCTGACCCTTGTCCCGTGCAAGCTCCGGTACGCCTCTGGGCGCGGCCGATCTGCGATTCGATGTGAAGTTTGCTGAGTTGCCAGGCGTAAGCGTCTTGGAGGAGTGTCCAGTGGATTTTTTGAATGAAATACCTCCTGTGAAGGTTGAGGAGAGACTGAAAGGTATCTTCGCGAGTAACGGTTTGAGGACAGGAGCCGAGGCGCAAATCTGTTCCGCGTTAGCATTGACGGATATTCGTTTTGATATACTTACGAGTCCAAGATCAATCTCCACAGCGGCCGCGATCCATAGTGGGTATGCGTACCAAGTCTGGTCATATTCATTGAAAAGACTTCGATAGATGAACCATGTTCGCACAACTCCAGCAGCGGTCACAATTAAACCCATGCCAAATAGAAAGGCCACCGCAAGACGCTGGCGGAGGGGCATATGCAGCTTTGCATCATTAGTGACAGTTTCATATTTTAAAGGGACCAAGGAAACTTACATTCAACACTAGGGGGATAGGAGTCATGGTTGTGAGGAGATCTGCGACGCAATTGATGATGCCGCAGATCAAAGTCGCAACTGCTTCATCCATGCAGGTATCCGGTGGCGCGCCAATGGTCCAGTAATTGCTGATTGGCGTGCAGAAGAATATTGCGATACAAGTAAATGATATAAATATACCAATGGTATAGACAACATTGATGTGGACCAGCCACTTGAACCATCTGTTGGAGAGTGAGTTTCCGTCCGTCGTCCCATGATGGGAACTGCTATGAATGACCTACGATTTCCCTGAATCCGAGACCAGCCGATAATAGAAGCAATGGAGAGACAGCCTTGTAAAAGTGGCCGACGCCGTAAAGACAACCTTGGCTGTCATTGCGATTTTCGATGTTGGGACAAACTTTGCAAAGGGTATATCCCAAACATGTCTATCCCACCCATACGATTGGTTCGCCAGCAGCACAACAGCAGTGAGGCCAAAGGTGAATAACTGGGTTACGTTAGATAGATATGGTTTAATAGAGAAGAAATACTTTACCAGCGCCAACACGATGAAGATGTCATCAATTCCGAACCATCTCTTAATTACTATGCGCGTGTAAAGCCGGGCAGCCACAGTCAGTGTGGCGAGCGATATGAATATCGAGTTGACTATCACGAGCGCTGGGCCGCGGGTCGGTGGGTCATCGTAGTTAGGGGTCGGCCAGCTCAAAAGAACATTGTAAGGCGGCAGCTGCATTCTGTATTATCGAGGACCTGCCGGGGCGGCGAACATGCAAGGCATGCGGGCGCAATTGTACTGTGAGCGGCGACGTACGAACCAGATCGGCTGCTGGGTAGGAAACGAGATCAGAGAAAGTGGACGCCCTAGGCCCCGATGATATGTTTGGTCACTGGGTGGGGCATCCTCACACATAGCCGTTAGCTCCATCAGTAGGTGAAGCGCCCAATAGAGCACTGACTGCCGTCAAGACGCTGGTGTCACATTGGCTAGGGATGTGGCGTGGAACACGGACCCTACATGCACGCGATGATCTCGGTGAATCAGTGGGGCTTTGCATGAGGCGAACAAATTCCCCGGGACGCGTGGAACTGAATAGCGCACAGAAGCTTTCCGGAGCCGTATCGACATTTCATCTGAAAACGCTCGCTGTTATTGACGCGTTCGATTCCAATGGGGATTCCTCTGCCGCCCTCGATCTGGAAGGCAATAAGGATTGTCGATAACTCGCAAGCCGGAAGTCAATCTCCGTCAGGCTACACGATCGAGCTACGCCACACCCACAGACGGTAGTACCTTGTTAGGTGCCCCGGCCATAGCCCAGGGTCTCTCACCCGAGTCGTGCAACTTGTAGCCACGGGAGCTAAGTGGAAGACACATGCGATAAACATCGTAGCCACGCACAACCTGTTCCGAACGCCCGAGACCGAAAAAGTGACAAAGGTATTATCCAATTGTTTGAAACCTTGGGGTGGATGCAGCAGTTGTACCGAAACGTTACAGTCATCGAGGATTCCGGGACACTGGATGGAAGGTATGCCTGGCAAGAGAGTTGAGTTCACCTGCACACCTGGGCATTCCAGGCCGCCATTAACCACGCTACCCCAACCTGGGATAGCCTCTGCGCTTGTACTAGCTCAAACCCTGCAGCGATCCGTCGACTATGCACGGGTAATCTCAACCTCCTCAAACTTTAAAAATATGGGGATTTCCCGATCTCACCGGCATTCGACAGCGAGTTTACTGCTTTATCCTATCCTCCTTCACCCTTCTTCTGTTCGAGGCTTCACTTGGAGCTAGTGATTTCCGGTTCTCATTTTTCGGGGTAGCCGCTTTGAGCGCAACGCGTTGTGACAGCGACAATATTGCTGCATTCGGATGTGCGGCATCCGCCAACTGTATGGTCCGTCGAAATGCCTTGCAGCACGCTGAGTTTCTCTGTCACCAGAATTGCATCGAGGCGACGATCCAGGCGTTCCGCTGGAGGTTCAATGGCCTGCACACAGGAAGCGACGACGCGGTTGGTCGCGTTCTGCACCAGGGAGCATCCTGCTGCAGTGATTTTCTGATCGGTCATGTTTATACATTACGCTGACACTGAATCCTTCGCTCTCATCGTTCCAGCAGCCATGCTGGTGGGATCGATTGGCGCATCCTCCACTTGGCCCAAGTGTTCCTGTGTTGATACTGACTCGATCTTGGCCCTAAGTGTGCCTCCTGCCGCTCATATACAGCTGCAGTGCAGCATGCTTGTGGCTGCCACGCTATCCGCGAGCAATGGCGTACGCAACGCTTGGGCACTATGTTCTCGAGACGGGGCACGACAAGGCGTTTCTGGCCTTGCGTGCGAGGAATCACATTCCCATGTCCGTGGTAGCGCGCTATCGCGATATCTACCTATCACGGCAGTGCTTCGTGCAAGGATGACCCTGTCGCATCGTCCCGCCATCGGCCAACCCCTTGACCCCGTTCTCGAGCGCTGAAAAGGGTTCGCATCGTCGTGCAATGAGCGCCACCCAATGTTCATATTCGAAGACGTCTGTCTAGCAGTCAGATCCTGGCCCTGCATCCCATCTTATACTTATTGAGCCACGTGCAACGTCCCGCCAATTTACGCGCAAGCTGCATCGGGCCTCCGACCCATTTTCTCCCAGGGTCTTCCTAGTGATCACTCTGGAGTCAGGTACTGGACATACGACAATTCTCTATTTCGGAAGGCTGCAACCGTCCCGTATCACCGGGTGCGGTCTATGGCAAAGAAATCACCCATTCGCTGCGATTTGGTTCAAAAGCTACTACTGAGCGCAATTTGAGTCGCCCAACCGCGATCCACGTAGCGCAGAATCCATGAATGCCATGAACAAAAGTATGCCACAAACATGTGGGTGGTCGGAAGGTTCGAAAACGGTTGGCCAAAAGTAAGTTGCGGCAATGTGTTCGGCGTACGTAAAGACTAATTTTCGCAGGCAGAGGCCGGTAAAGGTTACCGTTACAGGCAGGTGTGGCGGAACGCTACTGAGGTCTAGTGACGCGACGCCGCTAGAAGCTCAGTAATGCAAGACTTCAACATTAAGCCCTTTGTGGCTTGAAGTCTGACAGGATGCATGTCCAAGTCTTCCCAATAAGATGGCTGGTACCACGCGTTGAGCTAACTAATCTCCTAATTCGCCGCTGAAGTAACGGCAAGCTGACATCTCGCACGAAGTGCTCACGATACGAGCTGAGCTTATTCCCGCGTCCGATATTACTTGTCCGGTTATAAGGCAGTCGAAGTACATTGTATGGACATGCCTTGCTCGGTTGGACCTGAAATCAGAAAGCAACATGGGACAATACACTCATGTATGTTGCAGGATCACATGTCATGCATACCCTCATCTACTAATGTACATGTATACTACTGATACCATTGTACGGGAGACTTCATTCATCCACTTTGACCCGGAACCGCGTGGACATCGAGCGAGCTAAGGAATCTCGTCCGGCTTCCGGTACAGCCTTGCATACATCACATCGTGGGAGAAGGAAAAATTAGGTTACATCATCATACCCACTACTTCCTGCTCATCGCTCAAAGCCAACCTCATACAAATGTTTCATTCCTTCATATAGGAGGATTCGGGCTAAAGTATTGCGAGGGATCGCCCGGCCGATGCTTGGTCTTCTGCTTGCACTCTTTCAACGAATGCTTCAGATCCCTCCGGATCTCCGGATTACCAGGTCTCCGCAGCCTATCCAGCGATGAATGCATATCGATACCGTTCTCCCCTTTGCAATGGCCGTTTCTATTGCAAAAAGACTCCCAGTCTTCCGAGAACGTGAGACCAGTTAGGATCATAAACTGCTGCGTTTCGTCCTTGCTAATACTCCAAGAGTGGTTATTCCAGCCAAAATCGCCACACATGCACGGGTAGTTGCGACCCTTGATAGCCCAAACACTTGAGATGGCCTCGCCGCCTTGGTTGCGGCAGATGGGCAGTGTGAAGAGGCCAGGAATCTTGCCAAGGTTTGTTCCAAGACTCCTCCCATGAGTTAGAGCGGAGGCGACTGCCTTGTAGTCGAAGCGCTCAAGGGCGTTTTGCAACTTGTTCTCGTGTACGAAGAGCGAAGAACGCACGACATCTTCCATGATGAATCCGTAAGCTTCCGCACTTCGGCGCAGAAGGTTTCGGTAACCAGTTGGTCCGTGGATCCTGGCGTGCTTGTGACCAGAGCCCCTCGCATACTACTGGGACTTGTCGAGGGCGTAAACGTAGTAAGCCCGATTGGGCCGGTCGATTAAGCAGACTCGGCTTTCCTTGGGCCTGCGAACATCATTCCAGCAACCAGCCGGTGCATTGGCATCGATAATATAGGATCGCTCCCAAGCCCAGAGAGCTTTCACCACACCCGCCCACATCAGCTCATCGGAGTTCTTCCGGATCGTAGACTGTATAGGATCATCTCTCCTGAAGAAATACTCGCCCTTGAGGATATCCAACAGGTTCTGGCCATGCTCATTGCGATCTTCTTCCATAAACTTCTCCATGTCGCGGACGATGTTGTTCGGACCCGAGCGACTAAACTCGTTCAGTCCTGCAAGTATCTGGTCTTTCAAGATCGCCCTGGTCCTGGGAAGGACATCTCGAGCGGCATTTATGATACCGACCATAGAAACGCACGTGCTGGTCACCATGTTCATCACCGCACTAGATACGATCGCGGCTATGCCTGCCCCTGCTGATAGCAGGCCCCCCAACCCGCCAGCCATCAGTAGTACCGACCCGGCAATCGCCAAGCCGACCTGCTCCTTCTTTTCCTCGTCTTCCAAGTGTTGCTGGATCCGTGACACAGAACTGTACTTGTCCACCAAAACAGGTATTTTATTCGTCATGTACGAAGCGGATTCCCCGAGACCAGTGCGCATACTACTGTATAAATGATCCAAACCAGCTATCTGCTCAAACACAAAGTACGCCATCTGTTTGTCGTGGGTTGACAGATCTGCCTTGAGATGCATACAGGAAAATAGCGAGCAAGCGCCAATCGTGTCGCAGAACACGGAACTCGGCGTCATGCTGGGAGCGTACCGGTCGCGCGGATGGTTGGGGGAAGTACTGGTATAGCGGGTTGCTGAGGAAAGGAACCCAGTGTGCTTCGACCCATGTTCAGATGGCAGGTAAGTTTTGCTGCCAGGATTGCGCCGTGGGTATTTGGAGGCCGCAGCTTTGTTGGAGTGAGGTGGGTACTGGAATGTTCGCCGTGTAAGTGGATCGGGGAGGAGGTTTTCGGGCGAGTCGTGAGTGATCAAGAGTTGCATTACTCGATGTGTGGAAAGATTCCGGTGCTGCTATGGTTACACTGTTTAGAGAGCTTGCCAGAATGAGCCAGCTAGCAACGAAGACTGTGATTGCTCTCATGGCACTTAGCAAAGCTCTTGTTGCTGGGTCCGGCAGTGGTTGGTTTCGGTGCAGTAAAGAGTAAATGTGTAGAGGAATACTCAAGTACCCAGCACCTTGTAGGATAAAAAGGAACTCAAGCCGCCCGGACACAGCAGCCTAATATAGCGATGGAGCTTCCCTCACTGCCGCCATCTGATACCTTCATGTCGACATCTAAAAATGAGGTACCGTCGCTCAACATGCGGGGGTTCCTGAGATCTTGGAACGAACCATTTATTCTAGAATCCCAGGGACCGAACAGCCAGTCATATATCCTAGACTCTGTGATGATTTGTCGCTGAACTTTGGACCCCTTGAATACTCATCGACTTGTGTCGGCTGACCCCACGATAAGTGGTACTAGCCATCTCATAAGACTGTAAAACCAAGCTCATCGACGAATAATCCTCACTTCATTGAAGTAGTTACCGCGAAATCTTGGGAATATAAGTGATCTTGATGTAATCAAAAACAGTTCAATACTGCAATTGCAAAAAGGTAAATTCTAATCTTCCGTTGAAATCTACATATACCATCAACATCAAACGGCCCTTTCCCTACCAAAAAAAAACCCCCCTCCCCTCACATCTTATCCGCCATACCCTCACCACCCATCCAAACAATATAATTCTCAATACTCTTCTGCATCTTATCCGTAGCCTTCTCAATCAAACCGGTAATGGGCGTCAACCCCGCCTGTTCCTTCATAACCTCAACAAAATCATTATTAAACGCATCGTTAATATTAACCTTGGCCACACCACACTGAATACACTCTTTCAGCAACTTCTCCTGGAACCATTCTGCGCCTGCACCATGCAGCACGAGACTAACGCGGTCGCCGACCTGTGCGTGGACGCGCTGCAGACGCTCGTAATCAAGTTGCGGACCCTGGGGTCCGTATTTGCCGTGGACGTTTCCAAAGGCGGGGGCGAGCCAGTTTATGCCCGTGGCGACGAAGTCTTCGGCTTGGGAGGGCGTCGTGAGGATGGCTTCGAGTCCCATTTCGCTCAGGTCGCCCACGCCATCTTCGCCGCCGTCGATACGGCCTGGTTCTGCTTCGGTGATGATGCCGCGCTCGTTGCAGTATTTGACCAGCTCGGCGGTTCTTTCGAGGTTGTCGTCAAAATGGCTCATGTCTACCATTATGCCGTCGAAGCCGTTGGCGAAATCTGCCGCCTTCTTTACCATTTCGGGGGTTTGCGCGTGGTCCATGTGCAGGGCCACGGGCACACTGGCTTTGTCGGCCGCTTCGCGTGCCGCGTGCAGCAGGATGCCGTCGGCGTAGGTTATCGCCCACGGGAAGAGTTGGATGATTAGTGGCGCGCGCTTGGCTTCGGCGGCGCGGATGGATGCAATGATGCCTTCGACGTTGTAGCAACATGTTGCGCAGATGGCGTATTTGTTTGCGGCCGCGTGCGCGACGAGCTTCACGGCTTTGTTTTGGGTGAGGTCGGGCGCCATGGTATGCGTGCGTAAACTGGAATTCGTTTGCTCTGTTGTAGTGTCCCAAGATTATAGTCCTACTCCAGTCTGTTGATGGGAATGGGAAGAAGGCAATGTGATATGGGTGTTTATGATGATGCAGCCTTTTCCCCTCGTCATTCCGGTTGCATTTCCGATATTCCGAAGGCCCTCTTATGGTGGGGCTGTCGGCATCTGAGCTCATGTTTCGACGGCGGAAACACCGAGCCTTCGGGTCATTTGCCGGCTAATTCCAGGGCTCGTATCTTGACTTTGGATACCGCGGGATACTCGATCGAGCGTCACTTACCGCGGCTTTTGCATCACTGCACTTTGGGTCACCCTGCAGCCGTTCGCCTGGATCTTTAGGGTTGGTCCTGGTTCGGCGTCAACACAAGCCTGCAAGGATAGCGCTAGAGGGGAACACGCAGACTCTGTGAATGAAGTGCCGACTTGTATCGTGTTCTTGTTGTCCAACGTACTCCAAATTACAAGTACATGAAAACATGCCGCTAACACTACTCTTCCATCTTATCCCCTCCATTAACAATCCCTGCATTCCCCTCGCCCAGATGTTTCAATAGCCAACTCCTCTTGAAATATGTGTTGGGATGCACAATGGTATCCAGGTCGTTATTGCTCCAACTGCCCTCATCCTTGACCTTTTTGATTTCCTTCTTGTGGCTCCATTCAAACACGCGGTTGCATGCTACGTGGTACCGCTGCTTACCTACGTCCTCCTTAACAACTTTGAGCACGTCGCGGTCGTTGACTCCGACGCGTTGGAGGAGAGTAAGCAGATTGTCTGGATTGAACGAGCGGTAGGGGCATCCGTGTGATTGACCAGGCCCAGGAAGGGGTTCGGTCAGTAGTTTTTGGCATGAGTAAGGCGTGTAGCCTCGGCCGCGACGATTTGCATCGCCACCAACGTCGCCGTAGGCGTGGCGGATGTTGTACTTGTACTCTTTTTGAAATTTCTCGTCGGTTATGAGTTTGAAGCTTCGCCGCCAGAACATTAGACATTCGTCCAAGCTTAGCCCGATGCCTTTCAGGAATAGAGTGTACTGTAGACGCCCGTAATGCTTGAGATGTGAGTTCTCCCGCAATGTTATATGTAGATTGCGCATGCAAAGCGGAAAGTTTTGCGAGAGTGTGTCGATGCTGGCAGCAGTTATGGTGGATAGACCGTTGATGTCGGCATCTGATGTGGAATATGCGGCGTCGGGCGCGGTGAAAGATTGGGAGAGGTGAGCGAGGATTGGTGCGAGACGGTCGTCTTCGTCGAGACGAGGAAGCGCTCGTGCAGTCAGCTGTTAGAATGGTCAGCAAAATAATCCTGGGGCACGCATAGCAGGTAGTGTACCTCAAGCGCCTCGTCCAACTTCTTTGTGAATTCGGCGACTACCAAACTCATCTGCTCTCGCTGCGGCACGTATGCCATTCCCCGCTTCAGCAGAACCTTTCTTTGTCCGACGAGTTCCGGCACTCTTTCCCAGTCTACCTTGAACCATTCCTGATCCTCCGTCTTCTTGATCCCGCTCGCCGCATGTAACTCGTCTTTCAGCTCGCGCTTCTCGTCTTCCTTGACCTCTTCCCACTCCAAGTTCAGACTCTTCACGAATTCTTGTCGCTCTCGCAGATCGTCATCCTTGAAGCGAAGTGTGAATAACATGGTCTCCAACCGCGAGAACCGCCGCCGGAGGTCTTCGGTTGATGAAAAGGCAAGCCGTAGTATGAAGTGTGAATAGTGGTCTCGCCGCCTTTCGTCCTGTAGCTTCTGACTTCTCGATGAGTCTGACCGAAGTGGCAGGTATTTTTCCAGTATGCTCTTCATGTATTCGGCGGTTTCTTCAGGACTTTTGTTGCGGAAACTGCAGGCTTCGAGTTCGGAGAGGACTACAGAGTTCAATGTCAGCACTACGACATGGGAATGCGCATCGCACGGCTACTGACCCTTCAGTCGGTTGATTGCCCATGTCTCAAACTCCTCCAGCGTGATCTCAGCCGTGGGCGGCAGCACGTAAAAGTTGAGCCTGTGTTCATAGTTTTGTTGCTGGAACTCTGCCTTTGCAAACTGTCTTTTCTTGTAATCCAAGTTCGCACGGCGCTTGGAATCGACTCGGGAGTGATCGTGGCGAATCATATTCTCGGCGTTGTCCTGTTGTTGCTTTACTGTTCCTGCGGGTTGTGATGCATAGTGTTAAAGTGGCAGGCGCGGTCGCGTCAACGCGAAAGCTGCGCTAACCAGATGTAGCGCACGCGCATCTTGCGTGTTTGATAGGTTACTCCAACCCATTCACATGCCGCTGAAATATCACCGTATCAAGCGACGTGTCGTTGCATGCACGTCTATGGCTCAAATGTCGGCTTAACTCTCTATTGGCTCTATGATGCCCTTCTTCTATCTTCTAAAGCTGCATCCCCATTTCCATTGCGTATGTCTTACTTGGGCACACTCATCCCATCAAGTCGCCCAAAGCGTTCAAGTACGCGGTCGGCACTGTCGGCGCGCCCTCAGCCAGGAAATCTTCCTTCTTGCTGACGCCCGTAAGTACGGCTAGCGTTCCTCCCAGCTTGCCATCAATACCAAACTGGATATCCGTGTTCAGTCTGTCTCCAACCATGCACGTTCTGCTACGGTCAAACTTGAACTTGCCCTCTACAGCATCCATCATGGCTTGGCTTGGCTTGCCCAGAGACAGAGGGGCCCTTCCAATCGCCCTCTCAAGCGCAGCCCCAGACGAGCCAGCACCGGGGAACAAGGTATGGGCCATCGGTAGCGTGCTGTCGATATTTGTCGCAAGGTAAATTGCCCCACGCTGTAGGTACTGAAAGGCGATGGCCGTCTTCAGATAGTTCGAGTGAAAGTCCAGGCCACTGAGTACAACGCCGACATCTGGGTCGAGAAGGGTGCCGTTTGCGATGGCCTCAAAATCCTCTGGTTGCCGAATGTCACGACGAAGTTCAGGATCCGTGCCACCAATGTATGGCACGCCTTCAGACTCCAACTCCTGTTCTACGCCCGACTCTCCCAGCACAAACACCTTGTTCTTCGGAGCGGGTAGCTTGAGGATACGGGCGATGTATACGGCGGCGCTGTAGGATGAACCGAAGACTTCGTCCTGGAATTGTGTCAGCTGGTGGCAATGACTGTAAAATGCGTCTCACGTACCACCTCAGCAGGAATGCCTATTTTGTCAAACTTCTTCTTGTAGTCTGCGCGCGACTTTGTGCTGTTGTTGGTAACAAAGACGAGTTGTTTTCCTGGCAGCCAGTGTCAACACGTCTTCCCATCTCTGGCATGCCACAACCGTACCTTTGCTTCTCAGCATTTGGAGGGTTTCTGGGACCTTGTCGTACAAGTGATCGCCAGACCAGAGGACGCCTATCCTTTGTCACAATCAGTAGGTGGCCAGACCTTGTGTTACAATGCGGCCAATATATCAGGCAGCATTATTTGCAGCAGGGCTTGGGCATACCATCGCAGTCGAAGAGGAAGACCTTTGATGACATATGAGTACACTTCACTGCAGCCGGATACTTTGCGAACCTACGTCAAATCTGTCTAAGAAGCCATCTATGGCTGCCTTGTCGCCGGACAGGAACTGGGGCTTTGCCATTATTGTAAAGAGTCTGTATGTCTGCGACGTGGTGGTGCACGGTGTACCCTTGTTCGCAAAAGTAATCTGGTGAAAGATGACGATAGTGGGGTGCTTGGCGCGGACCCTGCAGGCAATTGCCGAACGAAACCGATCAGTCCCGAAGGCACCAGGGTACTCATTCTGTCCTTCAAGGTTGTTGTTCAATCATTTCATCATTTCATCATTTCTTCGTAAATTGTATTCGCGTGTCATATAACCCTATTTCTTACAACTTGGATCGATCGAGTCAATCCACAATAATCTTCTTCTCCAGCTCCTCAAAGTTCTCGAAGAAGCTATCAAACAGGTTCACAGCGTGCTCAACATCGTGTGCACCGCCGGTCTCACGGATACTGTGCATGCTGAGCTGAGGGTTACCTAAGTCCAGAGTACGAGCACCCATGGCCGCTGACAGCATGGGACCGATAGTGCTTCCGCATGACGAGTCGTTGCGGACCACGAAGAGTTGGAGCGGAACTCCTTCCTTGGCCGACGACATGCCATAAGAAGCCGGCTTCGCACGACGCGCTGCCTCCTGAAGCAGCACAATACCCGGTGAGTTGGTGGCGTAGCGGGCGTTGGCATTGATCTTGATTACAGTTCCCTTGTTCATCTCGGGCCTGTGTTGAGACTCGTACTTGGCAGGGTAGTTGGGGTGTACTGAATGGGCCATGTCGGCGGAGATGAGGAAAGAAGTTGCTAGAGTCTGCTCGTAGGCGGTAGCAGTATCGGCCTCAACTTTCTCGTACGACTTGTCAGAGCTGCTCTCGGAGGCTGGCAGAACCGACAGACGGCGGATGACAGCAGGCAAGAGGTTGGAGTCTGCTCCCTGGGCGGTCTGGGAACCAATCTCCTCATGATCGAAGCACGCGATTAGTCGGATAGTAGAGTCGTTGTCCAGCGCCGAGGAAGAGGACAAACTCTTGATGAGTCCTTCCACGCTGCAGTACGTCATCATTAGGTTGTCGAGGCGTGGGGAGAAGATGAGCTCGTTGTTCAGACCACCGACGACCGACTTTTGCGTATCGTACAGGACCATCTCGAAGTCAACAATATCACTTGCGTCTGCACCTGCCTCCTCGGCGATGATGTCGACAATGTATGGATGATGTCTCGCTGTGGGAGCTGCAAGGGGTTCGAATGGACCATCCTCAGTGCTCTTGGGTTCGTCTTTGGACTCTTCAGTCTTGCCTTGGCGGTTCAGCTCGGCTGCGACTAGGCCGGTGATGGGGAACAGCTGTGTCTCCTTGTTGAACTGAAAGTTCTCCTGGCGGTCAAGATGAATAGCCAGAGTGGGGATTCTCAGGATGGGTCGGTCTACCTTGACCAGGCGCTGCTCGATGTTGCCATCCTTTGTCCGCACCATTGCCCGACCAGCGATACTGAGGTCGCGGTCGAACCAAGTATGCCACAGCCCACCGCCGTATGTTTCGCATGCGACCTGGAGGAAGCCGTCGCTCTGTCGCTTAGAGACGGGCTTGATTCGAAGACACGGAGAGTCGGTGTGGGCACCAATCATGCCTATAGGGTTTCCTGACTTCCATTTCTGGCCGATGGCGAAGGCGACGATGGAGGAAGTGTTGCGGGTTAGGTAGTATTTACCGCCGGGCTGGAGAGTCGGCGCCCATGAATCCCTTTCCTGGAACAAGGGTTAGTATCAGACATGGAGATTTGAGCTCGCGTGGTGCAGCTGATGCAGGTCTATCTGGGCATGTGAGGACTCACCTTTATCTGCTTGAAGCCGGCCTTCTCTAGTCGTTCCTTTGCAGACTTGACTGCATGGAATGCTGTTGAAACAGGTTAGCTCATCCGTCCGTCCTCAAGCCATGCCAATGGTGCCCTGATGCAACGTACGTGTAGGCGAGGCATTCACAAATGAGAGAAAGTCCTCGGCAGCTTTGAGAGAAGGCTTGGTGGTCATGGTTCGTTGAATACGTGACAGATGGAAGGAGGGTCGTGGTACAGCAAAGGATGAAACAGGTGTGATGTGCAGTAGTGTGGTTCGCAACTTGGGGAGTACCAACATAGGGATTGGACCACGGGGTCTACAAGCTGGCGGCGGGACGTGTGGGGTATCGACGTATCGACGAGAGACCGTGGCGCTGTGGGCAGGCGTGCGGAACGTTGCCGCTAACCTGACCCTGTCAAGCACGGCCGTTCTCATTGGGTGAGACGACGCCTCAACGCGTGGGAAGAACATCAAAACAGCGACAAGCCAAACATGGCAGGCACGACGTGACGGCTCCTGCCTTCGCGTACCATCGCGACTGCCTCGACTTGACTGCGAGATCAGACGATACTCGATAGAAGATATCTACCTTCACCATTCCACCCCCGGCACTCCAGCTCGCCTTGCACCCGTCCATCATTACTCGTCTCTGTCTCTCCTTACCAGTGCCCGCCGCCGCCGCTCGTTGCTCCCCCAGCTGCTCGCGGCTGTCTAGTACTCAAGCTCCGACCCGCAACCACAACAAGGTCACCGCCGACACCCCACCCGTTGCGCGCCCACCACCACCACCACCATACTTAGCACCATAGTAATCCGATGCGCACCGAAATTCAATAAACACCCATTCATTATTCGCACGTTTGTGCACCAAGACGACTTCGTATTGGGCAAGAGGTGGACAAACGACCAAGGGGTTACCATCCATCACAGCAACACAACTACAAGTCACCACCGCGCTCACTTCATCTTTCTCGACTTCACCTTCATTCAAAGACGCTCCTTGCCCACACTGGCACCCATTCGCAGACTGCCGGCTTGAACTTGTCTCACCCCGCTACGTCTTTGTTACCCGCCTTGGTAGTCACCACCAACCTACGTAGCCCTAGCCGCCCCAACACAGCGCATCCATCGCAATGGCACGAGACGACCCAGGAGAGGCTGCTACGGCGCATCCGCAGGCCGAAGAAGCGATCGCGACACCGACTTTGATATCCCCGCCCGAATCCAAGACGCCCCCAACCGCCTCCCACAAGCGCAACCTGAACTTCCCATCCAACAAGATCGAGCGGAGTTCAGAGCCAATAGACCCTGCAGCATTGACAAAAGCGCTCGGGCATATTGAGCAGGCTGGTCGGGTGAGGGAGCGGACACCAACCGCAAGCCCGAGCCGAAAGCGACCACGGATATATGGCGACAGGTGAGATTGAATAGGCTACATTCGCATGCGCAAGTCTCACTGATGTTTGTCCAGATTCATTCCGAACCGCGCAGGCCAAGATCTCCATGCAAGCTTCAACCTTCTCCACGATGACGCATCACCCGCAACCCCGTCAAAGGCTAGACGCACTCCCCATAACGAGCTGCACTTTCAGAAGAGTAAGCATATCCGCAGACGACTGCCAAGCATTCACTGACCCAAACCTAGCCGAGGAGGCCAATCGCACCTATTCCGCTGTACTCCGACAAGAAATGTTCGAGGGCTCTGTACCTCAAGCTTTTCCTCAGAGTTTGTCTCCGACTGATAGTGCCAACATGCGAGGTGCAGGACGCTCACACACTCCTCCAGCCAGAACGACTGCCTCATTACCGCCGCCTTCCGGTACCCCGTCTACCCCGCACAAGAACCTGTTCTCCTACTCGGGACAGCCAACCCCATCACGGACGCCTTCAAGCCGGCATGGTGTACTAAACCTCAACGCTCGTTCAGATCTCTACAGTCTCTCGCCTATCAAATACAGCAGTCAACGTATGCTGCTCAGCCCTCAACGTCAAGCCCGCGCCGTGTCCAAGGTCCCGTACAAGGTCTTGGATGCGCCCGATCTAGCCGACGATTTCTACTTGAACCTCGTCGACTGGGGCAGCCAGAACACCCTCGGCGTAGGACTCGGATCGTGTGTATACATGTGGAATTCGAGTAGCGGTCGCGTTACCAAGCTTTGCGAATTAGCTGATGACTCTGTCACCAGTGTCAATTGGATACAGCGTGTAAGTTTCATAGGTACATGATGTAAGAATCACACTAACGCAAGACAGGGCTCGCATATCGCAGTTGGAACAAATCGAGGCCAGGTGCAGATCTGGGATGCACAGACTCAGCGCCGCCTTCGTACTATGACAGGCCACACAGCTCGCGTGGGCGCCCTGGCGTGGAACGAGCATATCCTCACCTCAGGGTCTAGGGATCGTACCATTTACCACCGAGACGTCCGGCAGCCGGAACAATGGCTTCGAAAGCTTGTTGGTCACAAGCAAGAAGTCTGCGGTCTAAAGTGGAACCAAGACGATGGACAGCTCGCTTCCGGTGGTAACGACAACAAACTAATGGTGTGGGAAAAACTCAATGCCGAGCCTACATTCAAGTGGAGCGAACACCAAGCTGCTGTCAAAGCCATTGCGTGGAGTCCCCATCAACGCGGACTTTTAGCTAGCGGTGGCGGTACGGCGGATCGAACCATCAAATTCTGGAACACACTCATTTCGTCCAACGGCCCATCGGCTTCAGCCCTTGCATCTGCGTCAGCTGCTGCATCAGCCGCCGCGACCACCAACATTCCTCTTTCACCCACAGCGCCGGCAAACCTAATCAACAGTCTTGATACCGGTAGCCAAGTCTGCAACCTCGCTTGGTCCAAGAACAGCAACGAGATTGTCTCTACCCACGGATACAGTCAGAACCAAATCATCGTCTGGAAGTACCCAAGCATGCAACAAGTCGTTTCGTTGACCGGTCATACCTACCGTGTGCTTTACTTGGCCATGAGTCCAGATGGTCAAGTCATCGTTACCGGTGCTGGCGACGAGACACTTCGCTTCTGGAATGCATTCAAGAAGAAGGAGCGCACAGGGGGCCTCAGTAACATGGACAATTGGGGCGTCATTCGCTGAATTACTTCATATACTGCTGGTCATTCTTTGCCGATAATTGTACTTTAGGGCTGATGTTGGACCTCGCCGTAGCTCACTCCGGACTGGACTCCAAGAAGAGAGCTTTCATTTCTTCATAGTGGCAACATTAGCGTGTCTGTGTGGTCAATCACAGCTCATTCGCGTTACTATCATGTCGCTGGCGGCGGTTCTTGCACGGCACCATCTCCTTGCTTCCCTCCTTTTTCCATGACTTTAGCGGCATCTCTGTATGGGCTTTTACGATGGAAATCTTTTTCCAATATTTTTTCCTATCAGCATGGTCGGTGTTTTCGGGCGTTTTTCACCAGCTCGATACCACGGCAGCATCTTTTCCGGGCGGCGTTTGGCGACGATTCGGATGATAGATCTTTCGCGATCTAGAGGCGTCTCACGGGAGGTTCATGTGCGCAACATATCTGAAGGTCACGGCGAGCCAAGGCGGTGGATATATCAGCATTTTTGCTTCAGTGGGGCCAATCTTGGGCTGAAGCTGGAGTTCAAGGGCGTCTTATTTGACAATGGGGCCCCATCCCTATTTGGGTAAAAACAGCTGCTGTGTGCTGCAACTGGGCTGGACTTGGACTTTCTTTCATGATTGATTTGTACTATAGTCACTTTGCGATACCATGATATTATCTCAAGGAAACGTTACCACCCATTCACTTCATGCGTTGCGTCTGATTAGGACCGTAGAACAAACGTGTCGAAGATAGAAAATTGCTCTCATCTCTTCTCTCTAACGAAAGCTTCGCTTTACCAGAATAATGAATGACTGGACTCCACCCGTATCAATACCCCTCTTCGAAGAAACGAACGTAACCAAATAAACCTACCCTCTCCCTCTCTCCCTCTGCTAAAATCTACACAACCCCCCACCCCCTCAAACCCCCCAAACACAAACCCCCCCACAATCAGCTCACCCTCCCTCAACGCTGCAATCATCCCTCGGATCATCAACGCAAACCTGTCCCTCCACCTCACACTCGAACCCGCCAAACCCACCGCACAACTTGTCTTCGACACAGATACCCGTCTGGTCGCATGCCGGGCCACAGGAAAGCGCTTGGAAAGGGTCGGGGATGTAGACTTGGCCTGTGGAATAGGGTGGGTATGGTGAGTCACGGCTGGCGCCGCAGATTAAGTTTTTTGGGGGGGTTTGGCGTGGGGTAAGAGGTGGTGTTTGTGTTTGTGTTGGTATGTGGGAGGAAGAAGAAGAGGAGGGGGAGGGGAGGAAGATGGTTGTTAGACTGTGACTGTGGGGACCAAGAGCGGTGCAGTTCTAGTGTTGAATATTTGCGTTAGTCGACGTTCTACCACCATTCCCCTTGAAACAAGCATCAAGGGTAAGAAGAAGAAGAAGAAGAAGAAGAAGAAGAAGAAGAAGAAGAAGAAGAAGAAGAAGAAATATTTACATAGGAGAAGGGGTCAATGTACCCATCAACATACCCTAGGCACAGGTTCCTCGCCCCCACACTCCCGGTAGCAAAGTTCCTCCGCGTAATTCGCACAATAGCACGATTCGGGAAGAACTTGGATACACGCAATCTCCGTGCACTTGCACTCTCCCGTAGCTCCTTTCTCTGGCCCTGGCCCTACATCCAGCATCGCAGCCCCCTCGTCGGGGACGTCGGTAAGAACGCAAATCCGATACTCAGGTTCCTCGCCGCCGCACTTGTCGAAACATGCTTTCTTCGCTTTGTTGGCGCAGTAGCAGGACTCTGGCCACATCTGAGGACAAAACATGTTTTCGTACTTGCATGCAGCGGATGCAGGTTCCGGCTCCGGCTCTGGGACTGGCTCTGGTTCGGCCTCTCGTTTGACGTCGGATGCAGGGCAATCCAGGTACGTGGTCTCCACACCGCATTTCTCGTAGCAGGCTCGTTTTCCATCATTCATACAGTAGCAGCCTTCAGGCCATGATAGGGTACAGATGACTTCCTCGCATTCGCATGTCGTGAGGTCTGGCTCTGCGGCTTCAACAGGCGCCAGATCACGAGGGCATCGCTGATTGAATGCTCAGCCTACATGCAATCGAGGCTGTGCCTGTACATACTTGATATTGAGGCTCGTAGGTTGGGCAAATCTCTTTGCAAAGGCTTTCCCGATTGTTGATCCACTCGCATTGCGTCCATGGACGTGTTAGTGGTGATTCGAAGACAACATACATAGAAAAGGCTTTAGAGTACATACCAGTGCATTGTCTGTCACAAAATTGACGAGTGGACAGTTTGCTTCGCAGTCGTTGCCTTTTTTGTCTTGTGGAAAAGCGAGGACGCAGCTGAACAAGGATAGAAGGAGGAAGAGCGTCTTCATGTTGAAAGAATAGAAGTACTGCTATCTATGAAGAATGATTGCTAGCGTGGAGCTCGAACTGAAGGATGGAAAGTCTTGTGTTCCATTACACGTTGGTTTATACCAATCTACCAGGTGGTAACCGGTCAAATCGCACTTACTGTCTACCAACATCTGAGGAAGCCATCTTACACCAGCCGCCAAGCAAGCCACATGGAGAAGGGACTGGCCTTTGGACGTCAGATCACGCTTTCCCAAACCAGAGACCATCGTCGTATGCCGAATGCGAGCTTCCAGCCTCCAGCCGCGCTCTTGGCAACCACTCCAGCAGGTAGAATAGTACGATATTCTGGGAGCGCTATTATGCAGCATTCTGCGAATGCGGGAATGCTTGTTGGACTTGCCCGAGACACCCAACAACACAGTAAGATTATAGGGTAAGTGACCTGGCCAACACTTGCTTGATTCACTCCAATATATGTGAGATGGCTTTGACACAGAGAGGGTGCAAGGATACCTCCGTTCACACCTGTTGCTGGAGTGACAGGCTTTTCAAGACTGCATGGATTGTGCTCGGCTCGCTTCCCCGTTGCGGGGTGCTAATCATTGGAATGCATCTGCGGATCGGGGAGCCGGTCGATGTTACTTTTGAAGCTCAATCATTGGCCATTTACTGTACTGAACGGCTTGTTAATTGAGTAGAGCCGCATATGGCTGAAATACGAGAACCTTGCATGGGTATATGTGGAACGATGATTTGAACCGAGTAGTTGATCAAACGTCCCCGGCTTTCTTTCCGAGCAGGGGTGAACGCGTACGCTGGTCATGGTAAGATGGCCTGAGGTGGAGTGGCTGCGATCTGGGCGCACAGTTTGTTGCTGATGGCGGGGAACGCGACACTGTAATACCTCCATGGGTCAGTCGCCCGAAATTCCATGAATATCGCCAATCAAAAGATGCAATACAGTATACAGTACTTTGCAAAACCGCCCTCACCCTTTGCGCAAGCGACGATTCTTTCAGACCCCTGTCAGCATAGGGTACCCTTTGCTACAGTATCCGTGCGCCAGATGCACATGGTCGCCAGTTGCACACCCCCACCACCACAACAACAAAACTTCAACGCGTCATAACTCAACCACCATGGATCCGATTCAAGAAGCAATTGCAGAAATCGAATCGCGCGATCCAGGAGAACAATTCTCGTACCAAAAAATTGCCAAAAAGTATGGCGTAACACGAACGACGCTGATGAGACGACACAAACACCAAAACGAGGACTATGGCGTACGCAACCAATCCCTCCACCCACAACGCGAAGCCGAGCTTGTACGATATATTAAAACGCTTACCGAACGACGTTTGCTACCTACAAGAATAATGGTACAATAGTTTGCTAGCGAGTTAGCTAGCAAACTGGTCTCTGAAAGCTGGGTTTCCTGGTTCCTCCGCCGTTATCCTAACTATTTTATCTCTCGCTCGGGCAAAGCTATGGCTAAGGAGCGAACTAAAGCTGATTTAGGAGCTAAGTACAGCTTGTATTTTAAGCTTTTATATGAAAAGATGGAGGAGTACAACGTACAACTAATACATATATTTAATATGGACGAAAAGGGGTTTTAACTTAGCCGGGTTGGTAATATAAAACGTATATTCGATAAGAGACTCTACGAGCAAAAAGGGGCAAGGCAAGCACTTAAAGATAGCTTAAGCGAGTAGATAATGGTAATAGCTTGTATTTGTTCGGATGGTAAAGCTTTAAGTCTAACTCTTATCTTTTAGGGAGCTAATAGAGCTGTTTAATCGAGCTAGGTTAATACTATATAAGCAGGAGAACACTTAGTATTTACTACGTTATTACCCTCTAGCTAGAGTAACAACGATATTAGGTTAGCTTGGCTTAAGGGGGTGTTTGAACGGGAGACCAGACGATACGCTTTAACCGGGTATCGATTACTACTCCTTGACGGCCACGGATCCTATGTAACTATGGAGTTTATTGAGTATTGCCACGACAAAAAGATCCTCTTATTTATATTTCCACCTCACGCTACCTATACGCTTCAACCACTTAATGTGGTGATGTTCAAACCTCTTGTAACAGCTTACTTAACTTAGTTGGCTGGATATCTTTAGGACAGCTAGGGGTTGCTTAATTTGACTAAAGGAGACTTCTTCCCGCTCTTCTGGAGGTCCTGGAGCTCTGTATTCAAACCTCCA
>JARBXR010000168.1:0-48164 GCA_029100535.1 Stemphylium beticola | reverse complement strand
GTAATCGCCATGCCTTTCTAGCCTAAAGAGTACTAGTGCTTACTTAAGCTTACTTAAGCTTACTTTGCATTCTAACACTTAGTAGTAATTTTAGTATATAAGAATTATTCTCCTAGCTCTAGGCTTTTAATATCTTTAACTATAGCTTAAACTAGGTCTATATTAGTAGAGTTAACGCGTGTTAAAGGTAAAGGGGTTTGACGTGTTTTGGTGTTCCCCGCGCATCACGCGCACGGACACGTTAACATGCTGGATAAGCGAGCCGGTCACCCCACCAACTTCCATCACCCACCTCACTTTCGCGTACAATGCATCCACGGCACGCTTCTTAGCTGCCTTTACATAAAGTAGATATCTAGCTTACTCTCTTATCTCTAGATAATACCTAAACTTAGAGTATCTAATATGCAATTATAGCCTTTAATATTCTAAGATTAACGCTAATTAACTAGCGTACTAAGAAGCGTGCGCGACGCGATTGCTAGCCTAATTTAAGAAAGCTTACCTAGCTAGAAGAGGAGGCAATTGTTAGCTATATAATTAACTTAGGTTAACGTGAATTTGCGCCTACTTATGCAGCTGTACGTGATATGGGTGATAGGCTGCTAGCTACGCGCGGCGC
The DNA here is from genome assembly GCA_029100535.1 of Stemphylium beticola. NCBI lineage: Eukaryota > Fungi > Ascomycota > Dothideomycetes > Pleosporales > Pleosporaceae > Stemphylium > Stemphylium beticola. The sequence goes on along the minus strand of JARBXR010000168.1, from coordinate 47,542 downwards.
AGGTCAGGTTGGGCAGAAGTGGCTAGCCAACTTTTTCAGGCGTACTGACAGTCTCACAACGCGTTTCAATCGAGCATAAGGTAGATATGGAGCCCTGTGCGAGGATCTAGTTCTAATTAGCTCTTAGTTTAAGCTTGTGGAGGAGACAAAGGCCAAGTATAGCATCTGTGATGAGGACATCTACAACTTTGACGAAGCTAGCTTTATGATAGGCAAGATCACGACTTAGCTTGTCGTAACAGCTTTAGAGAAGATAGGCAGGCCAAAGGCTATGCAGCCTGGTAATCGCGAGTGGGTGACGGCGATCGCTGCGATCAACGCTGCTGGCTGGGCAGTCCCATCGTTTCTCATCTTTGCTGGCCAGTATCACCTCTCTGCTTAGTACGAGGAAGCAGAGATCCCACGCGACTGGGCGATCGCAGTTAGCGAAAACGGCTGGATAAATAACGAGCTTGGAGTTGAGTGGCTAAAGCACTTTATCAAGCATGCAGAGGGCAAGGTTGTGGGAGGCTCGTACGCCGAGCAAGGTACGTGAGCTAGAGGCTCAATCGACGCTGATATGTGATCGCGTGCAACGGCACAAGAGCTCACCACCAGCTTCAATCATTGAGGTGATGAACCAGCTTAAGAAGGGGGCTGAGGTGATAATGCTTCTAGCTAAGCTAATGTGCGATCGGATTGCCAGCTTTGAGAGAGCCAACGAAGCAGCGTCAACACGTAAGCAGCGCAAGAAAAAGCGACTACAGAAGCGTGGGGTCTTAACAGAGGGAGCTGGAGAGGATATATTCGCTCAAAAGGAGGCTGACCAGCAGATAGAGCGTGAACAGCGTCAAGGTGGAGAGCGATCAGGCCTTAGCCGCCAGGCTCTTGCGCGCTGCACAAGGTGCAGAGAGACTGGCCATAATTCTCGCACATGCAAAAAGGTTACCTAAGATACTGCTTAATCTATTATGTCAATATCTATACATTAAATTGAAGGGTAATTGAGCTGTACGCCTGTAGAGGTGCGGAAACCTAGTGGGGTGACCGACTCGCTTATCCAACACGTCACTTAGTTAGCAAACATGTATTCTCTAGCAGTGCAGTAAATATCTAAATCCATGGAGAGAGTTTTGACAGAAATTCCGCTTTGAAAAATAGTGATTCACCGAGAGCACAGTAGGGCCTATATCCAAAGCACCACCAACCTCGTCCTAGACCTGTCTATCCAACAATTCCCCACTAAAACCCCGTCCCATTCCCTGTCCTGGGCCTAGAAAAGCAGCCCCGTCCCCTACACTTCAAATCAAAAAATTCCATAACCGTATCCGCATCAGTAGGTATATCATGCGTAACGCCCTTAGCCTCGTACGCCTCAAAAACATCCCCGTACCTGTACCTCGTCCAGCCCCCAAAAGGCACATCATCTGTAATCTCCGTCGGCGTCTGACTAACCCGTAACACGCTCGTCCACTGCTTAATCTGCTCCCTGAAGTTCTGGGGATACAACACTGTATCATCAGTACCATGCAGAGTTTGGAATTTAGGTCTGAAGCCGCGATACGACGGATACGCATTACGGACCAGCGCAGCCCATTGATCGCCTGTTCTGATGATTTGACCTGTCGCACACTTATCGCTCCACACGCCGTACCCGTCGCCTGCGAAGCAGCCAAATGGGACGCCGGCCCATGCGCTTCCCGCGGCGAAGACGTCCGGGTAGCTGCCGATGAGCACGTTTGTCATCATGGCGCCTGAACTGGTTCCTGTGACGAAGACGCGCGAGGCGTCGGCGTGGTATTTTTCTAGCGTCCAGCGCACCATGGACACGATGCTTAGAGCGTCGCCGCCGCCATTGTGCGTCAGCGACGCCGTGCTGCTGACGTCCCAGCATTGGTCTTCGCTCGCGGAAGTTACGTTGGGGTAGATGGAAATGAAGCCGTATTCGTCGCCCAGACTGGCCCAGGGTCGGTAGTCGAAGACTTGTTGCGCGGTCCCGTGACACCAGTGCGGGGAGACCAGGATGGGTGGGTTGGCGGGGAGATTGGCCGGCACGTAGATGTACATGGTTGCGTTGCGTGGATTGGGGCCGAATTCACTGATTTGCGTCAGTTTCGATGTCAGTTGGGCGGAGCCCAGGGCCGCGAAGAGCAGCGGGAGTGTGGTGGCGAGCATTGTGAGGGGGTGTGGTTGTGGAAAGTGGGCACTTTGCTTGCTACAGTTGGCATTATGTGCGACGAGAACGCTTCTTTATAGCATGCGTACTGCAGCATTCTGGGTAGGAACTAGCACGGCGATCTGTTATTTTACCCCGGCTTCGAGGTAGTGACGTGCAGGGTCGATGTGGTAACGGGTTACTTGGCCCCGCGTATATCTGAGTACGCACGCGGTATAAGTCCTCCTGCTACACCTGTCTCGACACGGAGGTGTAAGTAGATTAACCCGCCATCAACTCTGCGATATTTCTCCGCACATAGTTTCCGCTAGTGTGATGACCAGACCAATAGTAGCTGTTAATCTGTAGGCAGGTTGGATATAGAACGGAGCTATGGCATCGTACCTAACACTACTTTGAACAAGTCTAACGGTCTGGGGCCCCTCAATGTCGGCATGCGATTTCAAGTATCTTCATGTCACGACAGTGCTATACACAACCTCCAACGTAGATTGTCAATATAAATTATTGAATGTTGACGCGGGTACACAAGTCAGACTTCCAGGGGATGATCAAAGAAGCAACCGAACCCACATTTCTTTTCCTCAGTACCACATCCCGCGAACGATCACCGCATCGATCACAGCACATGCAATTAAGAGACCGAACCCAGAACCAGGAAGACCATCTAATTCACACCCATATCTCTAACAATAACCCAAGTGTATCTCCACCTTACCATCTACCAACCCTCAAAGCCTAGACAACCCCTGCCTCTCAACCAACCACCCCCCAGCACTGACCCCATCTTCAAAAGCCATCATATCCTCCTTAGCAAGACTAATCATAACCTCAAACGCCTCATTTTCTTTATCTTTCCTGTCTTCTTTCCGTGGCAGGACGACGATGCCGCCCTCGCTGACCCAAGCAGCGCGGCGAATGGCGGTAGGTTGTGAGTTGCCGGTGCCGGGGATGCACCATTCGCGATCAGCGCCCATATGCTGCCAGCTGGTGATGTATAGATCTGGGCCGTTGGGAAAATTGAGGACGGCGTGTTGGGTGTTGTTGGGTTCGGTGAGGACGCGGTGGAAGTGCGTTTCTACCCAGTCTTCATCGACTTTGTGGACGGAGTCGGAGATCTTGGTGATGAAAGAGAGGAGGTCGGGGAGGTTCTTGTTGGCGTGGGAAGCGATTATGGCTGGGGGTAGGCTCTCCTGACCGTGCTCTTTTGAATGCTTCTGTGAAGACTCGGACAGATCTGCTTGGCTGCTAGTCTGCTCGCCCAGGGTCCAGGATGGCATCTCAGAAAGCACGAGATTTCCGAGGTAATCCGCAGAGGAAAATGGCTCCTGGACGCGCTTGCGTAGGTCTACTACAATTGCCAGGGTTGACTTGGTGTTGCCGGACGCATGTAGCAGAGGTAAGCGAGCTTGGATGACATTGACCCAAATGACCGCCGCTAGAGCTGCGAAGCGGGATATGTGCGCTTTCTTTAGATCAGAGGCCGCGTTGCTGAGTTCGGTGATGGCCGAGTCGGAGAAACGAAACATCTTGGTTATGACCTTGTACGGTGACTTGCGAAGTGGATTTGATGAGTGCTGCACCATGTCCTCAGAGTGTGGAACAGAATGACCATTCCATATTTGTCCAGTGTGGCGTTCTCGTAGACTTGGTGGAAGTGCCAGGCTTGCAAGTGCACCTCGAGCAAGATCTGCATCAGACGCATCTGAATCTTCTTCTTGCTCCAGATCAGGCATATGAAGCGCTTTCCATGAGTTGCTTCTGCTCAGTGGCCGGATGGCCTCGCTCCATACTTGCTGGATCTTCGCATTCCCAGCTCCGTCCGCAATGGCATGATAGAACCAGACGCTCAGAACCAACCCTCCAGGTATAAAAGTTCCATGTGCCGCAAAGGCAGGGATTGGCCCCTTCTTCAAGCTAGTCATCTGTTCAGCGAACGGATCACCATTGTCTAATCCAGGGTGGTGCTTGATCAAATCTGGACAAAAGACCTTTGCGGGAAAGCTTTCAGGTAAGAAATTTGTCTTTGCGAGCTCATCGTAGTCGAATTCGGGGTTTGTTGCCTCATCAAAGTTTACAGTGAATATGCGGGAGGCTTCTAGATCCAAATCGACGGGGCTGGGATAGAGTACTTGAAGACGTTCCGATGACCTGTCCGGCATCCGAACTGTTCCAGCCAAATAAGGGAAACGGTTCAACACTTCTTTGAAGCCTATGCGAAGCACCTCAACCGCACCCTCCGCATGTCTCGAATCGGGATAGGAAAATATGATGTAGTAGCGGCCATAGACGCGAATGTGTGGTTGCTGATCGAGGAATGATAGCTCAAGCTCTTTTTGATTGTTGATCTGTGGAAAAGGCCGATGGTGTGTGGTTGTGTAGTTATTCACTTCTTGCATGATGTCGTGTTCGTGTTCGTGTTCGAGTAAGTTCAAGGTATGACGAGGTCGTATGCAATCAAATAGCCAACTATTGGTCGTAATAACTTCAAAGAAGCGAGAGAATAATATATAGACCCCGCGAGTAAAGGCCATGGCAGCGCGACGTGGTGTGAGACATGAATGCATAGTGTTGCGTTTGGCGTTGTCAATGAGCACAGCGACAATTGACCTACAGTGAGATTGCCACCAAAAAGCACAATGCCGCGTTGTTCGAGTGACGGCAGAATTGCATACGGTTTCTGGGTCTGACCAAACCAAGGCAACTAGAGAGAGCCGCTACGCGTCGGAATTGTTCCTCGGGTCCGTGAACTGGTTCAGATGCGGCGATCGGTGGTACATGCACAGTCCTAGCTCCGCTCGAGTCCGATCATGGCCGTTTGGTCGATCTCCTCACCCAAAACACCGGCTTTCTGAAGTATGCCAACAGTCTTATCAATGACTGCTCTATCAACGCCCTTTACGTCCTTTGCAAATCGCACAGTCTTTAGCCATTCCCTAGCATCTTCCTCGGAGTAGTCGAGCTTGGTGCTAATGTAGCGAACAGCCTCTTCTTGGTTTTCCTCAAAGTGTTTGACGCCTTTGTTGACCTTGTCCATTGCATCCTCAAGCTCCGCTGTGAGGACAGGCATTGTGGCGTTTGGACCTGAACTCCAATTCTTCGGATTTAGCAAGTGGTTTGCCGCGACAATCTTCCACGAAGACCAGGGCGTGTAAATGTCACCGATGCGCTTGATCTCGCCCTTGTCGTAGTAGCGCTTCGAGGTGAAGTGCTCCCACATGAAGAAGTCGGCGGTACCGTCATTTACACCATCGCGGAGGTTTGCGAATGTATTCAAGACCTCGATAGGAAATGGAGGACTGCCAGAGGGGGCATCGAGCCAGCCTTGTTGATCTGCTAACACGAAGCTCATCACATAGCTCCCGCTGCCAATCCTCGACACGCCAACCTTTTTACCCTTCAAATCTGAGATGCCCTTCAACTCGTCGCGTCGTGCTCCTGTGGAGATGGCCCAGCATAGCGGTGTCTCTACATAGGTGCCCACGACACTGAAGCCAGCGTCTTGCTTGGCCGCCTGAGCTTTACCTAGTGCAGCGATCCAACCTTCGGTGAGGCCCACACCAATATCGATCTCGTTGGCCTGCAGGGCTGTGACCATATGGCCGGTACCAGAGGGGAAGGGCAGGAGCCTCGCATCAAGGTTGTAGTGCTTCTTTGCGAATTCGAGCGGTGTCGAGAAGTGTTCTGCCATGGTCAGCGTTATATACTGAATGGATTATTGCTGACCTACCAGGCACGAAGCCGATCCGTAATGGCGCCATGGCCGCGGTATATGTCGCGAAGTTGCGGATAGGTTTTGGTGTTGGCGCTGATAGGAGACGCGCAAATCGCAGTGTACGGAGCATTGCTTGTGACTCTAGCTGTGAAGAGAAACAAAAGATGATGAGGCTTGACCACTGAATACAGTAAAGGTCTAGCCCGGCAAAAGTCGAGTATCAAGAGGGGTAATGGTGATCTCGCGGTAAGGTCATGGCGCCGCGGGGACGCGAGCACCACGATGATGCAGCTAGCCTCGGACAGTTCCGAGATGATTCCGACGGGCTCCGAACATCGCTGTCTAGCAGCAGCACATCAATCACTTCGTCATCTGATCCCACCATTTTTCTCCTATGTTATCATTTAGACTTTTCATTTGTCCTGCATATAGACGTTGTTTTTCCTCATAAATCCCTCCTTTACCAGTACCTTTACCGCGTTTCTTCGCCACCTCCAACCACAACGTCATGAATTCCTCCAACAACAGAATATCCCCAAGAGCAAAGACCATAGCCGTAGTAGGAGCAGGCCCATCAGGCGTAGTAGCAGCAAAATACCTACAAGCCGAAAACGCCTTTTCGAAAATCGTCCTCTTCGAACAGCGAAGTCGACCAGGCGGAATCTGGAACTACACAGGCTGCCAAACCACAGAAAACCTCTTTTCGATCCCGCAAACCGACCCAAACAAAGACGTGCAAGTCCCAGAATGGCAGTCCGCACAGAACGTCCCTGATCCAGCTACCAACACCAATGGCGTCAACGGCGCATCCAAACTCCCTTCCTTCCTCTCCCCTCTGTACGAGAAACTAGAAACAAACATCCCACGCGGCCTCATGGGTTTCCAAAACCACACCTGGCCACCCTCCAGCCAACTATTCCCTACACACGACACAGTCCTGCAGTACATTGATTCCTACTCCACCGATGTCCAGCATCTAGTGCAATACTGCACACAAGTCACAGCCATCGTTCCCCTATCCCCGGACAGCGCCACCACAGCGTGGACCGTAACAACGACCAACCTACTAACGTCAGACACCACATCTGAAGTCTTTGACGCCGTGATCGTAGCGAATGGCCATTTCATCGTCCCTTATATCCCCGATGTACCCGGGCTGCAGGACTTTGCAAAGCGGTATCCAAACGCGATAAGCCACTCGAAATACTACCGGCGGCCTGAGAACTTTTCCGGGAAAAAAGTCGTTGTTGTTGGGAATTCGGCGAGTGGAGCTGATATCAGCGCGCAGATAGCAGACCACAGCGCACTTCCTCTTCTCTGGTCTTCGCGCTCAGAATCCCTCTTCAGCGCGACCCACGGCGCGGCCTCGACGTCCAGCACGCGGCAACCAGTGCCTCCCATCGCCACTTTCCTGCCTGAAAATCGCGGCGTGCGTTTTGCAGATGGAACGGAAGCGCATGGTGTTGATGCAGTGGTATTTGCAACAGGCTATTTCTACAGCCTGCCTTTTCTGTCGAAAGTCCGTCCGCCGTTGATAACCACAGGTGAGCGCGTAAATCATACGTATAAACACCTCATCTACGCACCGCAGCCTAGTCTCAGCTTCCTCGCGCTGAATCAACGCGTTATACCGTTTCCCATTGCGGAGGCTCAGGCTGCGGTGCTGGCACGTGTGTATGCTGGTCGGATTAGTCTGCCTCCGCTGGAGGAGATGGAGGCGTGGGAGAAGAGTATTGTGGATGAGATGGGCGATGGGAAGAACTTTCACCTGTTGCCGTTTCCAAAGGACGCGGAGTATATTAATGAGATGAGTGCTTGGGCCATGTCGGCGGGAGAAAAGGGGAAAAAGCCGCCGGTTTGGGGAGAGTGGGAGTTTTGGTGTCGAGAGCGGTTTCCGAGCATCAGGGCGGCGTTTGGGGCGTTGGGGGAGAAGAGGAAGGATGTAAGGAGTTTGGAGGAGTTGGGGTTTGATTTTGAAGAATATATGGAGGAAAAGAGAAGGGAGAATGCAAAGGGAGAAGAGAAGAGACAGGGATAGATCTTAAGAAGTCTACCCTCGTGAAGTGCAGCGTGGACGACTGCATCATCGCGTAGTAGGTGTATAAAACATCTACAAATACATCTCTGAATGACAGCAAAACCCCCAACGCCATGGCTATGCAATCCAAAAGTGTCAAATCCATACCATCTGAGTAAATGATACTACCTCCTTCCTTTGCCTTGGCCGCCAGCACCACCGCCGCCACCGCCGCCCATACCAGGCATGCCGCCCATTCCTCCCATCATCTTCATCATAGCGCCCATGTCCATGCCTCCCATGCCGCCAAGCGCTGATAAATCAGGCATGCCACCGCCTCCGCCGCCTCTTCCTCCACCAAGCATCTTCATCATTGCGCCAATGTCGGGCATGCCGCCACCAGCACCGCCCATACCACCCATACCGCCTGCGCCACCCATACTTTGCATGCGCTTCTGCATGGCCGCGAGTTGTTGCTGTTTGTTACCACCGCCCATGGCGCCTTGTGCCTTTTGCATATTGGCCATGCCGCCCTTCATCTTCTTCGCCATGCCGGCCATCATGCGGTGCTGGGTGAGGAGTTCCTCGACTTCGCGCACAGAAGTACCTGAACCACGGGCGATACGGGTCATGCGTGTGGGCTGGTCGACGAACATCTTGCCGTCAGATTCAAGCTCCTTCTCCGTCATGCTGTCACAGATGTAGATCATGCGCTTGAGTTTTGCGCCGCCTTCTTCGTCGTCCATGCCCCCCATCATGCTGCTTAGGCCGGGGATCATGCCAGCCATCTTGGATAGGGGACCCATCTTCATGATGTTGGAAAGCTGGTCGCGTAGGTCCTTGATGGTGAAGATTCCTTGTGTGATGTGCTTCATTGTGTCTTTTTGATCAAGCTTCAGCGATTGAACGTGTTCGACAAGACCTTGTACATCACCCATGCCGAGCAGTTTGGATACGAAAGCCTGTGGTGCGAAGCGCTCGAGATCCAGCATGTGCTCTCCGTTACCAAGAAAAACGATGGGAGTGTGTGTCGCTGCGACGGCCGAAATGGCACCACCACCTGCTGCCGCACCGTCGGTCTTGGTGATGACAATGGCTCCGAAATCTGCCGCCTCCTTGAAGGCGCGTGCTTGCGACTCTGCGGCCTGACCAATAGTTCCATCAAGCACCATTATTGTCTGGTCGGGGGTGACGGCATTTTGAATCTGCACCATCTCGTCGAAAAGATCCTTCTCTTGCCTGTGTCGTCCGGAAGTATCCACGATGATAATCTCAAAACGCTCCTTCTTGAACTTCTCCACACCCTCGCCTGCCACTACCACGGGATCCGTCTGCGTGTGGCTACCGTAGTATGGAATCTTGGCCTTTGTGGCGTTTTGCTTCAGCTGGTCAAAGGCACCAGCACGGAAGGTATCAGCGCAGACTAGACAAGCCTTGAAGCCTCTTGCCTGATACCATCTCGCCAGCTTTGTGCACGTCGTCGTCTTTCCCGCACCCTGAAGACCGACAAACATGATAACGTTGGATTTTCCCTTCTTAGGCTTGAAGGGCTCGGCGTGGGGGTCGACCATCTTGACGAGCTCATCGAAGACGGCTTTCTGGATGAGGCGCTTCTTGTTCACACCGGGGGCGAGGTGCTTGAAGTCGACGGCGCGCTTTATCGATTGTCGCAGGTTCATGACGAGTTTGACGTTGACATCGGCTTCGACGAGGGCGTTTGAAATCTCCTTGACCATGGCATCAAAGGCCTGGGCATGTTAGCCACCTGTTATTACTGTTGTGTGAGCATGCGCACCTTCTCGTCGAGGTTGGGCGACCTCGTAAGGTCGGTGACGGCGGCATTGATGCGCCGCCCGAGATCTTGAAGCACCATAGCGGCGGTTGTAGGGGGGGGGGGGGAGAGATTATTAAGGGCTAGGGTGAAGGAATGGGTGGTGATGGCGATGTTCTCGTGGTGTTCTGTGGGGAATGCAGTATGGCGGGGCGCGCTCTGCCCTGCCGCCCGTCGGCCTTTTGCCTGGCCTAACGCCGATCACCTGGAACTTTTTTCTGCCGCAGCCACTGCCATTGACCTGCGACATTCACACATTTGCGCACTTACAGCCATAATGGTCAACACATCGCTAAAACGGAGACGAACCGAAGAGCAACTGAGGGGAAAGGTGCCCAAGAAGGAGAAACGAAAGGTCAAGAAGCAGAAGCATTACCACAGTTCGAGCGACGAAGAAGGCGGCGCGCGCGATGCTCCAGTACGCGGCAGCAGCGAGGAGCCAGAAGAGCCTTTCCAGCCCTCGGGGGCCAATGCGACGCTGCCAGGGAAGAAGGAACTCTCTAAGCAGCAGCTGAGAAAACAAGCAAACTTCGAGGCAAAGAAGGCGGCGCAACAAGCAGCGGCAGCAGAAGAATCCTCGGCGAGCGACGACAATGACAACGAAGAGGTTGATGCCGCGCCACCGAAGAAGCCAGAGCCCAAGTTCAAGGCCAGCATACCCGCAAAGGCTCCTGCAAAGTCGGCGCTGAAGAAGACGACACCCGTCGACCACGAAGCCCCATTGCCCAGCGATGCCGAAGACGACGTCGAAGACGACTCTGAGCCCGAAGACGACGAATTCTCCATTGCCGATTCCGAATCAGATGCGTCGGATGCCTCTGAAACCTCCACCGTCGCTGCGCGCAAAGTGCGAAAGCGCAATGACCCCGAAGCTTTTGCAAATTCTATCTCGCGCATCTTGGGGTCGAAATTATCGACATCCAAGCGCTCCGAGCCAATTCTATCCCGCTCAAAAGACGCCGCCACCGCGAACCGCGAGCTCGCCGATTCAAAGCTCACCGAGAAGGCGCGTCGACAAGTCGTGGCAGAGCGCAAAGCCGCTCAGGACAAGGGTCGCGTCAAGGACGTCTTGGGCCTCAACGACCCGAACGTAAGCACAGCGGCCACATCCGCCAAAGAGAAGGAGCTGAGGAGGACAGCTCAGAAGGGTGTCATCAAGCTCTTCAACGCTGTAAGAGCAGCTCAAGTCAAGGGGGAGCAGGCCGAGAGGGAAAGCAAAGCCGGCATGGTTGTTGGCATGGACAAGAGGGAGGAGAAGGTCAAGGAGATGAGCAAGCAGGGTTTCCTCGACATGATTACCGGTGGACAGAAGAGAGAAGAGAGCGCCAAGGCATAGGAAGCTACTCAAGCATCGTGTTTGGCGTTATGCAAAAAGCAGGATAATATGTTCATGATACCATATACTATACATGAGTTTTCAGGCCGTACTCAACGCCTATTCATATGCAAGCGGAGTGTTTGTATAATACATGCGTCGTATCCAGCATTGTTTCCCCAGGTCTCTGACTAGATTCAACCTTAAATGCCTCCCACATCTCATTTACTCTCAAAGTCGCTTGCCTGCAGGTTTCTCGTCATGCTCGGCAGCCGTACCACCAACCCATCCAGCTCCTTGCTCATCTTGACTTGACAACCCAGCCGACTCGTCTCGGTGAGTCCGAATGCCAGATCCAACATGTCGTTCTCGTCATCATCTGGCTCCTCCATCTTGTCGTAGTAGGTCTCGTCTTCTACAATGACGTGACATGTTGAGCAGGCGCAAGAACCGCCGCATGCGCCCTCCATTTCTATGTCGTTGGCTTGTGCAATGTCGAGGAGGTTGTCGCCGTCTGCGACTTCAAAGGTAGTGGAGTGGCCGTCTTTGTCAATGAATGTGACTTTTCGTCTGGTGCTGTTAGTTACGGAAGTGATTTGATAAGGGCAAGGAGCGCACTCTTCACCCGGTCGTGGAGGGTCGAGGTGTCCGTGGCGGGATGAGGGACTGGCAGAGAATTGACGGCGGTTTCGCAGCCATGATGGGCTAGTCGCTGTGAGAATAGCTGATGGACGTAATAGAGAAGATGTCGTCTTTTTTGTGTGCATAGATCTCCGACATGTGGCCGTCGTCCAATTGCTCGAGAATCTTTGCGGAGTCGACGATGCGCTTCTCGCGCCCGTTATCCTCCCCGCCAAAACGTTTGAACAGGCTCTTTTCGCAGCCATTTTGGATTTTTTTTCTTCGCTAGCGAAATAATGAAAAGAGTGCTAGAGGAAAGTGCTAGGGGAAAAGTGCGGAAACCCGAATGCTCGCCGTAGCACAAAAGCGAATGCGCCGATAATTCCGAATGCTGTGAGACGTCAGGAAATGTCCAACGCACAGACCGCTTCACATCCTTGTCCATGTTGAAAGCGCATCGCATCCACCACCACCCCAGTCGGAAAACCCCAAGGCGATAAACACGGGATAACTACCTCGCAAATTAATTCCTCGCCCATAACCTGCCATAGACATGGCAACCTCACGCGATGCTCCGAACCCCTTAAGGCCATACTATATCCCACCGTCCATCGGCCCGCCCCCAGAGGTCCCGCAGAACCAGACAGTCTCGTCACTACCGCCCGCTTTCAAATCCACAAACAGCAGTAAATCGAGTTTGGGCAGTCAGGCACGCGACATTCTGTCCGACCTCGACTACGACTCTTATTTCCCGGAGAGCTCGCCCACAATAGCCGGACATGCAAAGAAGCTGCTAGACCATGCGCTATGGAACTACACCAGCGTGCTACTCGCCCAGCCATTCGAGGTTGCAAAGACGATACTGCAAATTCACGAGGCCAAGGCGCAGCTGAATGGGCTCAAGGACAGCGGAGACTGGACTCACAAGAGCAGGCCTGGGAGCTTGTCTAGCGGTAAATTCGAGGATGTAGGTACACGACGAGTTTGGCATGTGAATGTGGGCTGATCATGTGCCTGTAGTTTCCCCCTTCAGATGAAGAGTCTGACGAGGACTCCCCGGGATACTTTACGACGACTGCACCGAGGGTGAACCCGACATCACCCTACTCGCCCGCCAGTACACGATCCATTTCCCCGCGCAAACGCCAACGACATATCGACAGCCGCTCTCCGTCACGAACACCCACCCGACCTCCCCCTTCCGCAGCACGCAAACTAGACCTCAAGCGACCGGACTCCCTACTCGAAGTCATTGGACAATTATGGCAAAAGGAGTCTGCGTGGGGCGTATGGAAGGGCACAAACTGCACCTTCATCTACAACTTCCTTCTCAAGACGACTGAAGGCTGGTTCAGGAGTCTAATTTCCGCCCTGCTCAACATACCAGACCCGGGCCTCGTAGGCTCAGCCGGCAGTGGAATAGGAGGCCTAGACATACTCGATAGCCCCAGCCCACTGACCTCGCTTGGTGTCGCCGTCGCAGCAACCGCCATCGCAGCCACGCTCCTGGCACCCCTCGACCTAGTGCGAACCCGCCTAATCGTCACCCCCATCACCTCCTCCCCCCGCTCCATATACCCCTGCCTGAACCTCCTCCCTTCTCTCTCTGTCTCCCCCACCCTCCTCCCCGCAACCATAATGCACGCCTGTGTCCCCACGCTCATCTCGTCCTCGACGCCGCTCTTCCTCCGCTCCACCCTCAGCATCGACCCCATCCTCACCCCCGCCACATACTCTTTCAGCACCTTCCTCAGCTCCACAGCCGAACTCTTCATCCGCCTCCCCCTCGAAACTGTCCTGCGCCGCGGCCAGGTCGCCGTCCTGCACGACCACGAAACCCAGCGTCTCGCGGCCCAATACCAGACCCCGCATAGTCGCAGCAAGAGCCCTGCTTACGCCGGTCTGGATCGCTACGGTCAGAAGGATGTGCACCAGGAGCAGGAGCAGTTCGAGACTGTTGTTGACCCCGGCACGTACAGGGGTGTGTTGGGTACTATGTGGTTTATCGCTAGGGAAGAGGGGATTACAGTCCAGGGTCCTAATGCTGCGAAAGCGGCAAGTGCGAAAGCCATGGGCTTTTCGCGTCCCCCGAGGACAAGGAAAGGTCAGGGTGTACATGGCTTGTGGAGGGGTTGGAGGGTTGGTGTTTGGGGGTTGGTGGGGATTTGGGGCGCTGCTGCGCTAGGGGGTGGGGGTGGAGAGTTTTAGACCTGACAACGTCTTGTGATTTTTTGGTCTTGTTGAGCGATGGTGATGTGAGGATGGATTAGTCGGTACGACCGGGGTGCGGTGCGGTGTTCGGGTATGAAGCTTTTACGACCTTTTCTCTTCTCTTTGTTTTTCCTTTTTCTGGGTTGTTGCTGATGATGATGATGATGACGCTTATATTCTAAGATAGACATAGAGTCTTGATGAAGTGTGTATGTTTGTTAGATGAGATACACTTATACACTCATACAACTCTTTTGCCTAGCCTTATCATCTTTTGACTTTTTTTTCGAAGACTACAGCGTGAGATTCTTACGTTTTTACGGGGGGTTTGTGAGCGGGGAGGGCGGGCGTACGGGGTTTGATCGAGGTTTTGTGGTGGTGATGTTCTGTGCCTGTGTAGGGAAGGTGTTGATGGTGCTATTGTGGTTGTTGTGATGATTAAATAGTCTAGTAGTTTATAAGGGGGTTTAGAGGGTGCTCTGGTGTGACGGCTTGAGCAGTGGAGCTGTGGAGTGAAGTGGAGTGAAACGGTCATGTTGTGATGCGGTATCCTGTTATTGTGTCATTACGTTAGCGCATAGTGTTATTATGTCGCGGTCGCGGCTGTGACCGTGATATTACTATATACGTGGAAAGAGGGTAATGGGTGTGAGAAATGCTTGTGAGTAGAAAAGAAAGAATAAAGCACAGGTAGGCGGCATGGGTGTGCAGGATGGGTATAGTTGGTTGGCTGGTCGCTGTGGTGTCTTGATCAGAGCTTGTCGTGCTGCTGGATATCGTGCTACGGGCTCGTGAGTCAAAGAGTATGGTAATTCTCTACCTATCGTGTCTGTCCCGCTATAGTAGGTATGAAAAGTCATGTTTATAGCTAGGTAAATAGTTATCTTCTTACTTTGTGGTTGTTCTTCGTTATGTAATGTATCGGTTCGCCTATCCAATAGTGGTAGGAAGCGGCTTCTCGGGCTTTTTTGCTTTGCTGTTATTTGATTGTTTTTTTAGTGCATTGGGTCTCTTGCCGATGACGCTAGTTAGAGGTTTTCCGTGCTAAAAGGATCTTGGTGGAAAAGGACGCCTCGTGTTAACAAGGTTTTGGGAGTCATCACGCCTCTTGTAAGGTAGACATTCTAAGGCTTTGCTTGCACGCTTAGTCTTGTGAGTTGCTATAAAGAGAATGCATCGTTCTTGTTTTTATGTTGGAAATTGGTTTCGAATAGTAGTATCGCGGTATTAGATTCTCTATGGAAATGAAAACGGTGAAGAAAAAGAAATGACGTGCACGTGGTTTCCGTTTCGTGCTGACTTGTTTGGTTCTTGTTGCGTCGCAGTTCGCTTGTCTGGGTAGTGTGGTCCTGGATCAAACGAGGATACATTCTTCGAGTGGGATACCCGCTGCTTTCAGTGTCTCGGGTAGAACTTCTAGTCGATGGGGGTACCTTCGGTAGCTTTCGACTTTAATCCTGGCTTGGTCTAGTAGTGCGGCGGGGTCAATATGGACCTCTTGGGTTTCGGTGTCGTGCATTGCAAGACTAAAATGATGTTTTGCAACTTTAGTCTTGAGTTATATCATGAAATGTGCGGGAAAGCACTACATACTTGTATTTGTCGATCCGAGTGTCAGGCTTAGTGTTTGCAAGAAGACGAACCGGATGGTAAGATTCGCGCAACTTGTTGCGATACAGTGCCTCACCATGCATCACTCCCGGGACCTGTCAGACACCTACAACCCGCCAATTCCCTTCTTCGTTTTCTGTAGGCAGTTTTTGTAGCACTAGAGGTAACCGACACCCAAATATCACACAGACTATGTCACCCTTTCTGTTCCTAATGGCACAATTTCGATGTGATTATCAGAATTTGTGACGAGGCAACGCCTCTCATTGAAGTCCCGGACGGCCCAGCAAAATCTTTGGAACGACGCGCATAATCCTCCAAGCTTATCCGCATGTTTTTCCGTTGACCAGATCTTTCGTATGTCATCTGCGACATCCTGCAGTATCGCTCGAGTATATTGAATTGGCAGAATGTCTTCTGATAGTGAGTCACCTGCCAAACATCTCAAAAGAAGTTGAATCCTCTTGGCCTTCGCCACCATGTCATCTTCTTCAAACTCCACGTAGGGCCTCAATGTCCGTAATAATCCAACTGTTTCACTCTCAGACCACCCTAAATTCCCCTCGCGAAGGAAAACCGCTGTAATTCGAGCCCATTCTATGCGAGTCGCTCGGAGCCGGTTATCGTCCAAAATAGCTGCCTGAGCTGAGATCCATCCGCATGCACTCCAATTCGCAACTGGTAGATTTTGGGTCTTGAAACGGCTTGACCAATCTGGGACCCAACTTGGCAAGTTTAACGTCCTGCTTGATAGTTTACAAATCTCAAGAAGTTCCAATTGACCATGTTTGAACGGATCTTGACAGAGTATGTTGCGGTAAAGCCTGTCTGTAGTGATGGTGTAATCTGGGAAGATTCTCAAGCGGTCTTCTACTCTCATCAGGCTTAGCATTGAATATATTCGATCTTGAGGATCCTCGCACAGTGTGTATCTCAGGTCGAATGGGATTCTGCTGGATTGGACAGCGAAATTTGACATTCGACAAAGCTGATAGCAATTCGCTCTTACTTCATTAAAATCTTTTCTAGTGTGAGCCTCGAGAAAGGCTTCCAACTCATAAGTGGAATAGCTTTGCTAACTTCAACCCACGTTATCAAGCGGTAACCGCATTGGAGTTGTGCACGACATGCAAGTAGAAGTTCTTGTCGAATCCAAGTCCGCCAAAAGTATGGTCTATTCAACAAGTCGATTACTGTAGTCGAAATATTCTATATCATCCATATCTTCGTCCGAGATGGATCCCTTGTCATCCGCTGGAGTCACAGGAGTTTACTGGAATCCAACTCTGAGACTCAAAGACGCAAACATGATCTGGGTTTCCAGATACAGTGCCCAGCCTTCAAACTGCGAAGAAGGTGTCCTAGGCTTAGGAGCTCTTTCCATTAAGGGATCATCGAGTGTTCCAAATGAGCATTGTCCACTCGTTGTTGTGGGCGTACAGTATCCAACTAATTTGTGCTAGTCAAGGGCGAAACTTCCCAGTATTGCTCTCGCACCATGTCTCTCGTCTTCTCATAGATGGATCTCGCGATTCTAGACCCTTGTAGAAACGATTCCAATTTGATCACAAGCTCCTAGATCTGGACTCGCGATCGCGCATAACAAGGATTCGTGTTCTTGACACATGGCGGATCGTTGGGGTGATTCCAACGAGATTTCCATGAGGAAAGTAAGAATGCCTTGTCACTAGTATCTCTGCATTTTTTGCATATGCCTATAAGGGCTTTGAGATTTCGTTTCTTTCGAACTCCGTTTTTGAGCTTTCTGTCGGCGGTTTTCCATGAGTCGCCAGAGTACGGTCGGGTTCATGCATTTCATCGGGTGGGTGATGGCTAATATAGAACCGGTTAGTTGGCAAGGTACCTAGGTAGTCTCTAAGTTATTTCAAATGCGTCAATAGCCTTCAAGCATTGGCTTACGTCTGACTGCACGCTGGACCGAGGATAGGTTCACGGAGAGTTCCCCGAGAGTTTGGCCTGGCCGATGCCGATTGTCATTCAGAAGAGACTGCCACGGAGCCGATGTATCATGCGCGTGCCGATACATTGGACTTGACAATGCGATTTATAAAGAGGGAGCGCATGGGAAGAAGAATGGCTGAGGGGAAAGATGAAATATCACGGCTGTGCCGCAAGTATCTGCCAGGACTAACCAGAAAAGGTAGTCACTTGCTTCCTACTCAAAACTCCGCGGGTTGCGGAGAATCACCCCATTTCACGGGATCAAATGTTGCGACGAAACAAGAAGCGATTTGGTGTCTGTATAATCATCAAATGCAACAGTCCGGAGTGGAACGTTGTTGCATTGCGGCGCCAACTGTAAAACAACCCATCTTGAAATGGAGGCTTGCTTTGTCGAACCCGCCTAGATGCACTTCATGGTTACACCAACAAGACCCAACAATCGCAGTACTTGGTGCTAGCATCGTATTGTTTTCCAGCACAAGTCCATAAAGCATGTTTCTCGTATAATGTAGAATAACATAGCCGCGCTTTGATGCTACTCTTCTTGCTGCCCGTGCCGTTCAAGATGCCTACCTCACCGTCGATCTGATACTAGCATTTCTGAATTAGCGTACCGTGGTCATGAATTAGCCGTCGCACCCTGTCTTTCGAGTCTATTCATCCGAGCCTAGATAGTATAACAACATCGATGACATGATTAATGCAGATTGCTGAGAGTCTATACGTCTATCTCGACGGAAGCAATGCGACAGTCCGGCAGGGGCAGAGTTGGGGTTGGCCAAATGTCGCCAGGCGCAGAATGATGTGCGATTGTACGATGGAGTCAACAGCACGCCGAGAACGCGGAGGTCGCGAGATATTGCTTAGAACATTGGCGTTTGTTTATCGACGGGCATTCATTGGATATAAGGAGAATGCGTTGATTACTCCACTGATCAGCATTCCCGGGTGTCCGAGGCGCCGACAATCACGCCAGCGGAGGCTTATGGGAACGACGCGAATCGCCAACGACCGGCGGACCAGGCGGAAAGAAGAAGCATCAATGGCTGCATCAAGGCCAGCAAAGAGGCGGTCCGCGAACTATGATACTCCCAAATGCGCTGACCGGATTGCTGCTGACTGTATCGAAAGGAGAAGGGCCGGCAGATATGAGGTGTGTATTCGGAAGACGCTGCCCCGGGGGTGGTCCTGGAGCGCTCTTTACTTCTTGTAGGCAAAGAGCTGTGCACACACTGCGTAACTCGAGATAGTAGCCCAATCTATTTCCACAGCAATGACGGGATGAAGCGCGTCATGGTGATAAGTTCGCACAGATGGCAGGCCGTTCGTGGGCGTATACCAATTTGGTCGGAGTGGGGGGTTCTGCGGAGAGATCTACGTGGTGGCAATTTAGGCGCGGCGGCGGGGGCAGGCTTGTCTTCTTAACTTTCGCCAATGAATAAATAACGCGTGGAGCGCCCCAACGCCACATGAAGGCAGTCATTAATCTCCGTTCCAACCATACTCAACCATCATGACAGGGGAAGATGCAGAGCGACACGCGCTTCTCACACTTCCACATATTGCTGCTGCAATAATTACCTATGTGCTTGTTGCTACTGCCTACAACTTCATTACCGCACCAACTCCGCCAACGGGTATACCATGGGTGGGCTACGGAAAAGGATGGATCGCAGGCTTCCGCAACTTCACTGCTCTCACAAAGAGCAAGGAATGGCTACTGGCCGGATACGACAGATATAGCCGCCGTGGCAGCATATTCGTGTTACCGGCGACGCTCGGCATGCCGGCTGAGATAATTGTGCCACATAGTCAGATGAGCTGGATGCTCGATCAACCCGACCACGTCCTCAGCACGAGTGAAGCGCATTATGACCTATTACTAGGTGACTATTCTTTTGTCAATCCTATCATCTTGAAGGACCCGTATCATGAGCATGTCATCCACAAGAACCTCGTCCGAAATCTGAACGCAATCCTCCCGGAACTTGAGGATGAGGTGCCGCGCGCAGTGGCAGAAATCTATGGCATGAACACGGAGCATTGGAAGACTCTGGATACCATGGAGTCGTTCATGAAGATGATCCCTGGCCTCACCAATCGAATGCTTCTTGGGGATTCTGTGTGTCGCGAACGCAAATTCCTGGACGCGGTTTTGAGCTTCACAATGGACTGCGTCCGCACTCAAGCCGCCATGTTTATCACCCCCAAGGCACTACAGCCAATGGTCGGGAGAGTCTTGAGCTTGGCCAGCAATTACCATTATTGGCTATCGTCTAGATTCACATTACCCATGATCAGGCAGCGAATTTCGGAAATCGAGAAGAAGGATGCCGGCGACGCCGACTACAAAGACTGGAAAGAACCTCGTGACTTCATCACATGGAGTTACCGCACCGCCAAAGCCGAAGGTCGCTTTGAAGAGATGCAGCCTGACCGCATCGCCCAGCGCATTATGCCCATCAACTTTGCAAGTATTCACACTACGTCCCTCACCGCGTACGAAACCATGATAAATATACTGAGCGCTGCACCTGACGTTATCGAGCAATTGCGCGAGGAAGCTCATCGTATCTTGCAGGAAGAAGGAGGCTGGACGAAGCAGGGTCTTGGCCGAATGCATCGCATGGATTCTGTAATTCGAGAATCGCAGCGCTCGTCGCCCATCGCCCTCACCTTTAGTCACCGCAAAGTTGTCTCATCCGAAGGCGTCATCACACCAGAGGGGGTGCATCTGAAGCGAGGAACCTTCCTTTCGGCCCCCTGGACACCATTTGCTAGCGATGCGGAATTCCACGACAAACCAGAAGAATTCGACGCATTTCGCTTTTCAAGACCGAGGGAGCAATACGAAGCCATGACAGCGGAAGAAAAAGCCAATGTGGATGCATTAAAATTGAAACAGACCGGCCTCGTAACAACTGGTCTTCATCATCTACCATTCGGCCACGGTAGACATGCTTGGTGAGTCTTAAATAGCGTCGTGTATAATGTTTGAGAAATGCTAACGACCGCAGTCCCGGTCGCTTCTTCGTCTCGCACGAGCTCAAGATGATATTTTCCCATTTGCTACTGAGCTACGACATCAAACCGCTACTAGAAAGGCCCAAGAAGCTGTGGGTAGTTAGATACCAAGTTCCGATGCCAGCTAAAATTGAGGTGCGGCGTCGGAAGAGCGCATGGACGCCTGCTT
This sequence comes from Stemphylium beticola, assembly GCA_029100535.1. Classification (NCBI taxonomy): domain Eukaryota; kingdom Fungi; phylum Ascomycota; class Dothideomycetes; order Pleosporales; family Pleosporaceae; genus Stemphylium; species Stemphylium beticola. The sequence goes on along the minus strand of JARBXR010000168.1, from coordinate 26,908 downwards.
GTAGTTGAAGATTGATTTGAATGCCATGTATGTACTCTGATTTATTGCGTGCTGCAACCTACTCAGGGCAACAGACACTTGTGTTTTGCTTTGCAAATGCTATCCTCACACCCCGCAAGAAGCGAGCCACATGGCGAGCTCAACACCCAGCTGACCCGGCTGATCATACATAACCAGATGACCTGCACCGTCAATCTCTACAATCTCTTTCGCAACCAACGCTGCACCAAGCCTATGCGCATCACTCACTGGTATCCAATTGTCCTGTCTTCCCCAGATGACTTTCACGGGTATTCGTTTTCCAATCTCTGCATATCGCTCCTCCATATCTTTCGTGCTTCGATAGGCTGCCTGGCAAAGCTGTCGAACAAACCCCCCTTTTCCGCCCTCTTTCATCCAGGACTCCTTTAGCATTTCCATCGTATTCTTTTCCAAATCAACGTGTGCAGCGTTGCGGATATAAGACTCCAGGATTCCTTCGAACGCCATATCGGGTAGGTTCTCAAATGCCAGGGGGTTTTCGGCAACGCTTTTGAACAGTGGTTGTCCGAACGGCCCAATAGCCACCGCATCGACCAGGCAGAGACTTGCGTATGCGCAATCATGCAGAAGGTTTGCACGAAGACTCATCAGCCCTCCATGGTCGTGCGCAATAACATGCGGACTCGTTTCCCATCTCTCCGTGGCCTGCCAGTGCTTGAAGATGGCTGCAAATGCCTCGCTTTGTCGCGCCAAGTCGCTGTCTAGACGCTCGACTTTATCTTTGGGTTCGAACGTGGTACCTGGCAGTTTTTGCTCCAGCGGTGATTCTCCGAACCCGGGGTTGTCGAAGAGGTAAACCCGGTGATAACGGGAGATGGCCAGAGCGTAAGGCGTCCAGACGCGGGATGACCAGGGCGTACCGTGGACGAAGATCAGGGGATGGCCGGACTCTGGACCGAGCGCTGTCCATGCGATGGAGAACCTATGTGTTGAAGTTTGGCAGGAAAACAAATGGTCGAGGGTGGCTGGGCCAACAGCAAAAGACGTCATGGCTATCGTGAAGGGCGTTTAGTAAATTCGGTGTAGTTAATGCGCAGTGTGGGATCCACTTGCGTCGAATACTCAAGTCAACGATGGAAGTCCACCATTTTGTACCGCTCCTGTATCCCGCACGCGATCTTCGGTGTTGCTATGATGTGTAAACATGCTCTGGAATTGACAAACCACGCGCAAGGTACACGATACGGCGCAGTCGAGGCATCGCTTCTCATACGTCGCTTTGACAGCAGGGACACTTGCCGCCGCTGCAGATCGTAGGCACAACGTCGCTAAAGGGCCTGATGGCGTCATCGCGATGATTCCCTTTCGCGCAACAACCATCTCGGAAATGAGTACTAGGCGACCGCGAAACGTGAGCATGCCGAGCTTCTTGACACACATGCATAAACGTCTCTGCCAGTGAATTTCCTTGCGAACAGCAAAAATAAAAGAACGCTAGGATTCTGGCTGCCCGTGTCGAGTGGCTGATACAATGCTTTAGTACCGAGCTCCACAACTACATGCATCCCCAGCTTTCTCAGTTACATCGCAGGCATCATATCCGTCATTTGAGCTAGCAGTTCAAACTCAATCGCGCACAAGCACGCTCTGGATTAGTAACCAGACCCCGAGGGTTTCCACGGGAGTTTCACTAGTCATAATACAGGCTTTAGAGTCAGAGGCAGCGTCTCAGTCCGGCCGGCGCGGTCCTTCGAATGTGGCGCCGGTCATGATGTGCCCACCAAGACTTTGTTCACGCCTGGAAAACACTAACATTGGTTATGTTAGCTCCGCCTGACCAAACGAGGATAGTGGTCTCCATAGTCAATTGTCGCGATCCTTGCCTAGGGGTTCATTGCTTCTAACTAGCATTTCTACTGTGCTAGTCGCTTACTATGCCCATATCAGCCTCCAGAGGTCCCTCTTCATCGCGCATCAATGATGTTCCGATAGATGGTACTGGCGGCCACGCTGCAAGTATGAAACTCATCCTTCGGATCCTGTTTACCACTATCTCTCCGCACAGTGACCATGGTGGTCACATTGATGCGCGGGTCCTTTTCTTCATCCATGGCGTCCGGGATAATTTTGACCTGGCTTCCAGTTGCTGAGTTCCGGCTACCATTCATATACCTGTCGCTCCCGATCTTGTGTCGATCTTTCAATTCGTAGCCACTCGTCCTGTGGGACTTGACAGTACGGGAGCTGAAGAGGGGCTTAATGCAAGGCGCATTGATGGCGATGATGGTGACGAACGTCTCTCGGATTGCCCAAACACCCGATGTGTCTATCGAGCGTATGTTCTGGATGGACAAGACGCAACGAATTATTGCTGCTGTGATGATGAACAGGCCGGAGCATAGCAGTAGGCTGACAAGTATCTTTTGCTTGGCGGGAATCTGAACCTTCCAAATGATGGGCACGGGAATGAAGCACAAGATGCCAATGTCGGTCCTGCAACGCTGTTAGTATGTCTTGTCTGCGTTGCTAAGGAACGAATACCGTACAACACGTTGAGAGTGGTAACAGTGAGGTAATTTGCGTAGTAGAGTGTGCATTGGTCTGCAATGGAGTAAGCATCCGTTAGGCAGCATTTCAGTGACCAACATACCCCCAGCGTAAGGTTTGATCTGCCAGTTACGCTGGATCGGTCTGCAATGCAGCGTAAGTTCTAGTATCACAGCGACATAGGTAACAGCGACGACTATGGCAAGACCGTTGACGAGCCTGTGTTCGCGGAGCCTTGTCGTCAGACGATGATAGAAACATAGAACAGTCTACCAATGTTGCAATTAGCAAGAGAAGACTCCCGAACAAAACAAGGTTGCCTTGTCGTACCGTTTTCAGCGACCAAATCAGGGTGGCGTAGCATAACCATGCAGCAAAGAGCGCCTTTGATCCTCGAGTGTAATCTTCGACTGTCGCATCACTAAGAGCATTCGCAGTCTCTTCTGTAAGTCCTACGTATGTCCCGAAGGCACCTACCAAGATCATGTCAGAGGGACCGCCGGGTCGGGAAGAAAGCGGATGATTTTACCCAGGAAGTAGATGGAGATGGCCTCCCCCGTCCACAGAAGCTGTGGCCGCTGTCAGTAAGTATAATAGCCGGTGGGATGTGTGGTGCTTACCATAGAAACGAATGCAAAGACATCATCCTTTGCAAACCTGAACCCTACTACCTGCAATGAATTGGTACGTGATGACGTGTACAGATCCAGCCATTTGTTGCATACCTTGAAACGAGCATAGAAGCGGACCAGAAACACGGCAACCCCAACGGCGTACTCGCACCATTGCTCAATTTGTATCGCGGATTGGTTCGCCATAGTTCAACGGTCGTTGGTGCAGAATGAAAGAAACGTTCCCGTCATTCGGATCCGGTATGTCATAAGTACGACTTGCATCTTAGTCTTGTGTTCGAAGATGATGTTGAGATTTCTCAAACAGACTAGTTTGCTAGAAGCACTACCCCCTACAGGTCGTCGCATGCCTGTGATGACTTTGATCTAGTAATTGTTGTGCTAGACGTAGGACAGCCTCATCTATGTCCAAGGTTGTTGGGATATCCCAACATGCCGGGAGGTAGCCGGTTCGTTGTCGAGCTAGTCGTTCGTCATGTGGCAGCTGTGAGTTTGGAGCCGCGTGGAAGTGGGTTGACGTGCCTATCACACGGCCTGTATTGCGATGAAACACGGTAGTGGTCTATGGCCATTGGCTCCTAGTAATGGCCTCAAAATCTCCCACCGCAATAGCGCAGTTAAAGTTTTTAGCTAGTTTCAGCCCGTGCCTAAGCTTCGCAGGTCTGGATAGATTAGAATGGCTGTGCCAAGTCGATTTGTATAATGTATAGCATCTGGAAGATAGGCGTAGCTTTGGCGCATTATGCCGAATATCTCGACTAGCAAATACGCACGAGGTTTCGAAGTACTGGCCTTGTTCCAGGTTCGTATGTATCGTTAAATAGGCCTGGCCATGGACTTGGGTGTAGGTGACGTGAGGCTGTTGGCCTACGATATGACAAGGAGATACTAGTCACCTCTACAAGGCTGCTACCACCAAACCGGCTTTAGCATGCGCTATGCACATTGCAGTGCCGTGCCTACCCAACGATCTGCTAGAAGTCCGCGTCAACTACCCCCTCGTTTTATTCACCTCTGAGCTCTGTATCCTAGAATCTTTTGTTACTCCTTTCAAGTCCTTCTTTCTTGCAAGGCACTAGAAGCGAGTAGTGTTTTGAAAGGTATTGAGACCTAGTCTGTAGCAATTCGTGGGGTCCAGCCTCTGAGGCCAGAGCAGGCGTGGAGAGAGGGAAAAGAGCACCTGAGTACCGTGGACGAACCCCGCCCGGTTCGCCCCGCCATCGCCACCCCCATCCCTCTCACAAGCGGGAGACCTCAGTACCTCCAACTACGACTCACATTTTAGCCGTCTTTATTGCGCTCACCACTAAGGTTAGTACTGGGGGCTATTTGACCTGCAGCGAGGTGAGCGTTCCAATCCGCGGTACGAAGATCACGAGGCCGCTGAAGCCCAGCGTCGGGAATGCGCCGTCACGAGCCAGGTCAGTTCCCATCTGTCGCGAACTCGCCCAGAAACAATGCATGCAGGGTACGAGACGGCTTTCGCGTGATTCAAAAGCGGTGATTGTACAAACGCCATAGAATCGACTATGGAATGTGCATAGTACGGCCCGCACGCTCTTCCAATCGTCTGGTTCCGGCCCTGAATAGGAAAAGGGACCGATAAGTAATATCGAAATGTGGACCGTACCCACGATCTCCATGCTGATGTTTCTATTCTCAACCCACACGCAGGGCATATTGGGCAACCTGGCCGTGCTATACGAAGTGAGCATGAACAACGACATGCTCCCAAGATTTTTACAAGAGCCGCGCTCCCGCTTCGGGCTTGGTGTTCGTACAAAGACCATGAGCATAATAGCTGCGAGCCTGCGGGCGGGGTTTCCATTCCATTCGTTTCTCTAACGATGGGAAAGTTTTCTTGTGCCATTGCGGCCCTTATTCTGGGTGCGCAGGTCGCCATCTCAACGCCAGTACATCCCCGATTGGACCCGCATGCGATTGCACAACGAACGAAAAACGACAAATCAACTACGGACGGTGTCTTGCCTGGTGCGTACATTGTCGAGTTCGCGCGTGACAATGAGACACCAGAGACCTTTTACGCCTCGCTTGCGGCAAACGGAGTGCAAGTCGACCCTCGTGTGGAGATCAGCTTCAAGTTCTTCAAAGGCGTCTCATTCCAGGTGAAAACCTCAGGCTCGAACACGAGTGGCGTGGATTTCTTGCGCCATATGCAGTCAAGACCAGAGATCCAGAATATCTGGCCAACTCGCATCACGACGCGTTCGGGTGAAGAAAGTGTTGCAGCACCTGCCCAGCAGAAGCATTTCAAGCGCCAGACAGCATCGGAGCGCAGCTTCTCCCCTCATGTCATGACGCAGGTGGACAAGCTGCATGCGGAGGGAATTACGGGCAAGGGTTTCCGTGTCGCCATCATCGACAGCGGCGTCGATTATACCCATCCAGCACTTGGAGGCTGTTTTGGCCCCGGCTGTCTGGTCGAAGCTGGGTACGACTTTACAGGCGACAACTACATACCTGGCAAGTCATCACCGGAGCCTGATGACGACCCTATGGACAACTGCGCTGGACATGGCACCCACGTCGCAGGCACCATCGCAGCTCAGCTCAAGGGTAACGAATATGGCTTCACTGGTTCTGCTCCCGGAGCAAAACTTGGTGCATACAGGATGTGGGGATGTTCCTCGACGTCCACAAATGAGATTGAGCTGTTGGCATTTGCTCGTGCTGTCGATGACGGTGCGGACATCATATCATACTCCAACGGCGACCCTTCAAACTGGTCGCAAGACGTGCGTGCTGTCATCATGTCCCGCATTGTCGACTCCGGCATTCCCGTCGTCGTATCTGAGGGTAATGACGGCGGTCAGGGCCTCTTCTACGCCTCTACACCAGCGACTGGACGCAGTATCACGAGCACGGGAGCTGTTACGAACACGCTATTTCCAGCATTCCTCGAAAGAGGCTCGTATAACACGAACGCCAATACTACCGCCAACGCCACAAGCCAATTCGGCTTCTTAATGGGTGTTCCCGCATTTACTGTAGACACGACGCTACCGCTGTGGTCTGCTGCCAATGCAGACAATGCCTGCAAAGTGTTGCCGGACGATACGCCAGATCTGAGCCAGCGCATCGTGTTATTGGAGTTTCCGGACTCGCGAGCAACGCAATGCTATCCCCAGGATCAGGGTACAAACATCGCGGCCAAGGGTGGACGATTCATAGTCTACTACGAGCGCAGCAACGTTACAATGCGCGACGAGCCATATGTCTACTCTGACGGCATTGAAGGTGTAGCCAAAGCTGTGCCGTACGCAGCGGAGAAATGGCTCTCTCTGCTCTCACAAGGCGTTACTGTGTCTGTAACTATACCAGCCAACGGTTCTCAAACACACCTCGAAGAGCTCGAGAACAACAGCAGCGGTGGATATATCGCTGGTGAGCTGACTAGCTGGGGCCCGAGTTGGGAACTTAACATGACCCCACAGCTCGTTTCACCCGGAGCGAACATCCTAAGCACTTATCCCACTGCGCTGGGTAGCTATCGCGTTATGACAGGCACTAGTATGGCAACACCACTGGTCGCTGGCGTCTATGCACTGCTTGGTGAGGCTTTCGGCAAGATGGACCCAAAGCGCTTCCGCAGGATCCTCACGCACACCTCTAAGCCTCTCGCCTGGTACGACGGCGAGACTGCGCATCCAGACATACTTGCTCCAGTACCACAACAGGGCGCTGGAATAATACAGGCGTGGAATGCTGCTCACATAACCCTCGAGATCGACGTAGACAGTTTGACGCTCAACGACACGGAGCACTACATCGGCACCCATAGCTTCAACGTCTTGAACACCGGCTCTGATGACGTAGTGCTCGATCTGGGGCACCGCAAAGCCGTCACAATGTATACCATGGATCCTCAAGCCGATGTTCTCCGAGTGGGAGGGTTTCCAAACGCGATCGCGTCGTCATGGGCCACAGTTTCCATTTCCCCTGACCACATCAATGTCCCGGCTGGCCAATCGACCAAGGTTACTGTGGAGTTTGCACCACCAGCCGGTCTTAACGCGACCCTACTACCTGTGTACAGCGGTTTCATTACCGTAGGCGACAAGCTTGTTCTTCCATACCTAGGCGTTGTGGGCAGTATGCGCGCCACACCAGTTCTCATGCCCGACACCGTTTACCTCGCAGATGGATATGCGCCCGCCCCAGCGAATGCATCCTATACAATCACACGACCAGATCCCCAGAACCCACCAATGACAGATCGCGGCGACATGTACAACTCACCGAATGTGTACATTCGCCCCACAGTCGGAACCTCCTTACTTCGTGTCGAGGTACTGCAAGGAGACAAGGTGTTGGGTGCGTTGGCTGGGTTCCCGCAAACATACATCGCTAGAACGGAAGTGCGCGCTTACTTCAATGGATTGATGGCTGATGGTTCCGTGCTCGAGGAGGGCTCGTACAAGATGAGGGTATCGGCGCTACACATCTTTGGTAATGAAGAGCGCGAAGAGGATTGGGACGTTGTAGAATCTGCTAGTTTCACGGTATCCTACAAACCGTAGTCTCATTGTAATACACAATATATCAAATTCGGTTGCCTACCTTTAAAGCCCCCTTCTGAGTGCTATGCTTGCCACCTTTGGCACCATTACCACATCGCTATTTTCATTTTCCAATGCTCCTTGAGCCTTTTTTCGCCAGCCTCCTATCACGAAAGAGCCCGGTTTCTCAATCAGCCTCGTCGGTCGTAAGGTCGTCCTTGCCTAAGTAGAAAGTCACGTCAGAGACCATAATAATAGTGTTCTGTCCCTATTTGAGCCAGTAGAGTCTACTTTCATTAGCCCACATGGTGTTGGGATCGCTGGAGGAGAGGAGGTATCTTTGCATCTCTCTGTTCCAAAAGAACTGATATCAGCTTTTATTCAAGAAAGGAAACATGGAAACAGGTGGGTTGAAGCAGGAAAGAAAAAGGTGAATTGATGAGGCGTAGGGACGGACTTACGGCAGTCGTTTCATCGATTCCACCAACGACTTCTTTCGACATCAAGCCTCATTCCGTGCCCAGTTGCTTCGCAACGATGCTGCTTTCAAAGAAGTCCGAGAAATCGCTAATGCCTATCAGGAATGTCTACAGCTCAAAGTCTGACCCTCCACCTCTGCATGGGATTAGAACAGATACATTTCATCCTCCGGTATTGAGCAATGTAAAGCTTACTTTAAAAGCTTCAGATTCTGCGAATGACATCGGATGCAATTCTTCTGCTAAAGAAGAAGATTAGTAAGTCGATCGCTCGGAGCAAACAAGATCTGGACGCCTATTAAGCGCCGTTCTTCTACTACGAAAGCTTGCTAGCAAGCATGATATATCGACACCGCAGCCCTAGCACCACCTCTTCTACTCGCCAAACGAGAACAGCATCCCCGCCAGCGCAGCACGTCGCCTTGTAAAGAATAACCATGAGGGCGAGTGAAAGCCCACCTTCCTCAATCCGCGGCAGTCCTGCACCAAGTCCCCAGAGTCTCTGGCGCTGATCACATTTTTCCTGCTTCTTCTGCCAATTAGCACAGGGAAATGTTTTTTCTGACATCCTGTCGGCGTTTGTGTTTTTTGTACCTATGTTCTTCTATTTCCCATGATATTCTAGTTTTCTATGGTGTTTAACTAGCTTGGTTGTCGTGATCATGTTGCATTAGTTCTCCGTCTCGAAATAGATAGACTGTTGCGCTCTTGCTAGTCCCTTGTAACATAATCATCCTCACGACTTCCATGTAAACATTCAAACGACCTTGTAGCTTCCCACCTGCAAAGCTCTCCTGACATGCACGCAGCGGCTAGCGCTGTTTAGCGAGCCCCACCTCGGCCTAGCTCTTTCCGACACGTATTCATCTCCCGAGGACACTCACTTCCGCTGCCATTGACCTGGCTTGCGGCAGGTACTCGAAATCCTTACATCCTGCCGCCTCTATATTAGGCAAGCCAAGATACAAATCTAGCATCGACGCAGTGGTCGCTGTACTTGTACGACTGCTGACAATACTTGGCACTCAATTGTACTCCGGCCGACCGTATATCGGCGACATACTAGCACGTCGGCTCCTCGTTATCTCTAACAATCATATTGCTCGGCCTATCTCCGCCTAGTATCCTTGGCACTCGAGGCAGTGGCCGCGCCTAGCGTACGCCGGCGTAGCCTCGCGCCAGCTGCCAGCGGGTACGATGACGACCAAGCGGATCCGTTTCCCAGGAAGGCACTGAACCGCAGAGAAGTAACACGGCAGCTATTCACGTGCCGTTGGTGATGGACGCTGTACGTAGCATCTGTAGATATAGCCTCCCGTAGCGTGAACGAAGTCCCAGCGCGGGGTTCCTCACGTGTCCTGAGGACGTCTAGAAAACCTGGAGAACATTTAGATAACGCTGTGGAAAGTGCTACCGAAAGGAGAAGGCCTCTCCGGATATTGCGAAAGAAACGCCCTTTTAGCCTTTCAGCACACCGGCGGACGAAGAACATGCCGATGACCCCCAATAATATCCCGAGAGCTTATCGCGGAGCCGCAATCGGACTTTGAACCTCTGATAATGGTAAGGCAGTATAAGACTACCGCAATCGCGTCTCAAAGTGCTGTTCGCAAACGCAGGTAAATATCTGCTGTCAATTCTCTCGGGCCGCTAAGTCGGCGTGCGCGGCCCACTTCTCCGCAGCTTTCTCCTGTGGGAAAGCTGCGGAGGCAAAGCGTAGGGCTGTAGGGCGTAAAATGTCAGAAGATAAGAAGCCTGCTATATCCGGGGGCAGAGGATAAGTATGAGCCTTCAAGGCACCCGGTAAGCTGAGGGTAGGTCGCGTTGCTGTCTGCGTGTATTTTACACATTGCGATTTGATCTGCTTTCGTTGATGTGCGAGTTGACGAGCTTTGCGTCGTTACTTTCTAATCTTGCATGCATCACTTCCCTGTCAGTCTGATGCTTTACTCACATCCATGAGTCTTTTCGGATTCAGTCTGCTTGAGGAAGTCATCAACCCTGCACCTCGTTCCTTCTACCATGGGCACCGCTACCAGACACAACAACAGCTTCGCTCGACGCCCAAGACATCGACACCATACCACCTCAGATATCAACGAATAACACAACGCAATAATCTTACAGGAACAAGTCGCTATTTGCTGAGCTCGCTATGCTAATACGGCGCACCCAGCGGGATGCAGCATCAGGCAGATCCAGTACAGGCCGGCAGATAGGACAGCCACCTTGCAGCTACCCGGGCTCATGTCTTACCTGAACGGAGAAAGGAGCCGTAAATGAGTCGCACATTCAATCTGTCTCTCTACACAACCGCCCTCGCTTCACCACCCTCATCGCCGCCCTCCAACGTTCAAGATACGGCACATACTGAACCAGTGTAAGATGATCGCATTCAAATTATGCATATGCAACGCTAAATGAACAGGAATATAGCCCAACGAAGCTGATCTTTCTCTTTCTCTCCAACAGTCACTCTCAGTGACCACCGCTCGAGTTGGAGTTGTCCGCGCATGTCCAAGGACTGGTGCCACCATCCTTCTTGAACGAGTCCATGATGCCGACAATCGAACCATAAGTTCCACCAATGAGGAGAAAAGTGCCGGACACAATAACGAAGATGGACCATGCGACCATGCCCTTCCACTTCCAGTCACGGTTGGACCGGTGCCAGTTGTCGTACAGCCACATGCAGCCCATGGGCTGGAAGCTCATGAGGGTGCCCAGAAGTGCGCCCACGAGCGAGACAAGACCACCGAAGACAGGAACTGCCGACGCAATGATGTAGGCGGTCAGGGAGACGGCGGCAGTGAAGCCGAACCAGGTGACCCAGTGCTTAGTGGTGGGGTGGCTGAGATGCTTTGTTCCGCGTAGGGTGCGGATGAAGAAATACTTGGCGACGAGCTATGTGAGGTCAGTACATTGTCCGCAAAGAGCAAAGAGAAGAGAGAGGATTGGACTTACATGAGTGACCAGGATGACGGAGGCAAGCAGACCCGGAAGCGCGAGTCCGTAGCACACCTTCTTCATCAAGACACCCGCGGAACCCAGCGCAGGCGACGCGACGTACGATCCACAGTAGTAGTACACAACAACGCCAATGGCGATATAGATAGAAGTCATGACGAACTGGCACAGCGACAGGGCCTTGAAGTAGTCCTTGTGGTCTTTCATCTCGGACACGACGTTGAAGTACGCAGGAATACCACAGAAGGCGAAGACGATGCTGGATAGCGCAGCCGAAGCCTCGGCAAAGGTGGGCGACTTGAAGAGCTCGTAATCAGACTGCCAAGGGCCGACTTGAGGCGCTGCAGAGGGGCGGTCTTGAATGCCGACTGCGACGGTGAGGGTGATGACTAGAGTGGTCAGGGTACATTCTTCGATGCAGAACTGCGGAAATACTCACTGGCTGACATGATACCAGCAAGACCACCCCACGCAATGAAAGAGAGCTTGCCCAACGTCTTGATCGAAGCAAGCGCGAAGCCGACAAAGCAGGCCACAGCCACGAAGACAGCAGTACACGTGCCATGCTCAGACAACGAGTTCAATCCGATAGAGATACCCAGCATACCGGAGCCTGCGACACATGTCCACACTGTTCTTGTTAGTACACATGCTCAACTCTGGGGTTCTGGACAACCATGTTTCCATAAGGTAAGGACCCACACAAAGCGAACGCTAGACCGAGCACCTCGCGGCCTGCGCGCCCAAACAGCTTCTGCCCCACATCCTCGATGCCGTACGTCTCGGGGTGCTTCATCTTGAATGTACCGACCATGTAGCCAGACCACAGCGTAATCAATCCGATGGCAACCAGCGAGATGATGCCTGGAATAAGGCCCAGGGCATCGAACGCAGCGGGGATAGACAGCACACCGAGACCGATCTGTGTCTTCATCATGATGATGGACGACCCCCACCAGCTGACCTGTAGGGTGTCAATATGTGTTAGGTAAGAATCGCATCATGGAAACATACGCTGCGGTAGTTGGGTCCTCCCTCGACGACCTCACCGAAGACCGCATCGGTCTGGCCCTGCGCGTTGGTTTCCTCGGCCTTGAGCTGGCTGCCGTACTCGATGTCTTCGCCCATCTTGTCGTTGGAGAAGCCCATGTCGCTTCGATGTCTGATCCAGGGTATCGAGAAGAGATGGCACGCGAGGAAGAGTACTGCCTCGACAGACGACCACGGTACGCCTTTATGCAGAATTCGTCGGCCCGACCGACATCGGCTGGCCAAGACCCAAGGAACGATGTGGAGTTCGCCCACGGCGCGCCCATTGTTTTCCCCAGGTACGTGTGTCCCCTCGCGGTGGTGGGCACCGGTGGTTGATGCTCGCGCCGGCGAATTAACTTGGAGCCGCGAATGACCGAGATAAGTTGGCGTGGAGCCGCATTGAGCCGCAAAATTTTGGTGCAGGTACAGCGAGCTTTTCCGACTAGGCCCAACACGGTAAAACAACTCCATTTTTTGCATCGTCGAATGTCGCCAATGTCAAGCGCCCGCGGCCTGTAAGGTAAGCGCGTTCGAGAGCACTCTAGAGGAACACGGGAAGTGTTAGCATGCCGCATGTGGCAGGAACAAGCTTCACCACAACGCCGCCCACCACAGCTGCGTGCGACGATAACCACCAGAGCCAGGACCGGAACAGGGACCAAGCAGTTCGGGCCAAGCCAAATAGACGCTTATCTTTTGTGGATTTCTGGCCTTACGTTGTGGGACGAGGGTCCGTTCAGGTCCGTTCAACAATGCCTTCTGAGATAGCGAAATAACGCGCATACGTCATTCTCGGTAAGTTTTCAAATGAATTGTGTCAATATAGGTGGTATACGTGGGTGCCCGTAGAGATAGCAGAACTAGGATGCACATATATATGAAGTTCGAGTCGTGTGAAATTGGCGCATGCGACGCGGTCTCGCTACAATTGGTAACCACATCGTGGACAATTCGGAAACAGATGGGTGCTGGCGCAATACGAGAATTGGTGTGCCGCAATACCCTAGATCGTTACATTGTGGTATAAAGCGGTAGAAACTGCTTCTGATGTGCGAGCAAGACGCGAAGAAGGTTGCGAATCATGGAGGCAGTCGGCCGTTCACATATGCTTGATATGAGGGTATCGGAAAATCGTTGTACCAGCCGGGGTCTCAGCGGTACTCATGTGGCTTGCGCGAAATCAGAACAGAAGGTATGACAAGGAGGAGGACTCCAGAGAATTGCAGGTGGAGAACAGACCTTCTCCACACTCGATTATTACCCTGGGTTAAAGGACAGGCAGCCATGCAGTCAAACGCAGTGAGCACGGCTTCTGGAGGCCTTCCTAAGCATGGCTGAGGCGTGGTTGACGCCTAGGCTGACCCAGTGCTGCGGTCGCAACCTGGGGCAGATTTACTGTTATGTAAAGAGTCGGGGATGCGGAGCTTCAGTCTGGGGTCTGGTGTTGTCGTTAGGTAAAATGTACAAGGGACGCATCGTAGCGCAGAGCCTCAATCCGGGGCAGGTGTTGTCGTTAGGTAAGACGTGTGGTAGTGTGCGAGACCCCAGCGGGTCCATGACGAGGACGCCCAAGGCGGGCGCAACCACAATTCCGCCCGACGCAATATCTGCTCCCAATGCTCTTGTGCATCTTGTCCCTCTGCCTCCCCGCCGCGCTCTCCTTTAGCCGGTCCTTGACCCCGCTAAACCCCAATGTATTTGCACCTGGTAGCCCTTCAACCCCACGATCGCACGACCCGTACACCAAGACTTGCGCCGACTCGTACCTGAGCGCCTAAAGGAGGCCGAGGAGCGGAGACTAGGTTGGGGTGCCGCGCTTGCGAATTCCGCTGCTGGGGGATCGGAGAGGCCTTGTGGAGTCGAGCAGGATGCGGGGCGAGGACGTGTATTGGCTTGTCTCTGGGGGTGAGGGGAAATGTGGAGGGAGTGTGACGTGATAGCGGCGGTGGTTATTGTCGTGTGTTTTAACGCCGAGTGAGTTACTAATAAGGAAATTGGCCGAGCCGTGGAAGCCATCAGTGAGTCGCTTGCGTAGAGCGTTGCGACGCCATGGGTATCGCTTTGGGCTGTGGTCTCGACGTCGCTTGTGGCGCTACTGAAGGGAAGGATGTTATCTTTATCATTCGAGACGCTATCTTCGAATGCGACCCAGAAGCCGCGCAGGTGCTGAGAAGAGTAGAAGGTTCCGTACCCATCGTTGGTTGTGGGAACCTCAGGGTTGCCGTGTGAGGACTGTGAGCGTGCGTGCGTGCGCTTCGCCCTTATAGCTGCCGCGTATACCTGAGGCTCGAGTTAAGAAGGGTGAGATACAGTTGTCTGAATAGCGGCGTGAAAGCTGGACGAGAGAAAGACGACGTTGGAGGTGCGAGCCTGAGTGCTTACGTGGACGTGGTGGACCGATATTGAGCGTGCACTCTAATTCTTCAGCAGGTGTTGGTGAATGAACAAGTCAAAACACTGACCTCCGCCTTGAAGTTGTCCGGCTACAATGACCGACAACTCACCATCGCGCTTCGGACAGCGGGAGATTGGACATATCTTCAGGTTCTGTGGCGCCGGACAGCTTTGCCGCCCCCAACCGAGCCACACTGCCTATCCGTGGCGCGCATGCCAATGTCTTTGAGACATGTCTTGGGAAGATCGCAGTACCTTTCATGAAGCATGAAGACGCTCGACCAATGTGAGCGCAACAAGGCCAGAGTGCGTCGCGCAACGGCCCGTCGCGTCTACTACTGCGACACCGTCATCAATCGATCCAGAGAAGATAGCCTCGTGCGGACCGACTCGTGCCTCTAGCCATAGACTTCTCGTGTCACCGTCCTTGTAGATGGTATAAAAACTGTGGCTACCAAGATGGTTGAATACGGTTTGGCAGAGTGTGCATTTGCTAGTACCAGCCTGTAATTCGGCCAGGCTGTCATGCCATCTGACAAATGGATGTTTGTCTTTCTTGTCGATTGCAGACAACGGTAGTTGCAGCCATTGGCACTCATCGTCTACGGATCTGTCGCACTAAGGGAGCTTCAAGATATTGCGAATTGGCAAGGACTGACATGCATTACAGAAAGCTATCTTCATTGTAAGAGTCGTGCGAGAATGTTATCATGAGCGTGCACAGTTTACCCGACCTAACAAATCAGCACGACTGATAGGTGTGATCTTGCGATCAAAGTGCACGCGCCAGCAACGCTTGGTCGACGTCGCGGTTCTAGGCCATGGCGCAGAGTTCCCAGAGTTGCACTTTCGTTGTTGGTGAGAGATGCAGGTGCAGGGCCAAGGACCCGCAACCCACACAAAAGAGACTGCCTGCACCAAAAGCCGTCGCAGTCGTGACTCTAGCTGCTGTCTCCATCGCAACTATTCGCCATGCGATACAAGACGCATCACTCGTGCGAAGTCCGCTCCATACTTCGGTAGCCTCCCGGTATCGGTCCTTGTCTTCAAGAACTCCCGGCCGCCCGATACCGAGCTCGCCACTTCACGACGAAGACCGCTGCCGCTTATGGTCACCGCAAATCGAATGATACGCAAATGGGATACATAATCGCAAGTTCTGGATACGGGTTCGGCACAGTCGCTTGGTGCGTCGCCCGACCTTTACAGGTCGCAACCATGTCGCCTTCGTCGAGCGCTACGTCGACCATCTTTGCCTTGAGGGTCTCGCAATGATGAAAATATCGAGTCCTGACCTCGATGCCCCGCTCCCGCGGGCGACTTGCGCAACGTCAGTCTGCCTCTATCAGCCGCATTCCATGTGATGGGCAATGCCTCCAGGCTATCGTCACAACATCGCCGACCGCGAACGTGCGGCAATGAACCTCAATCCGGTGCTCTTCACCCAGAATCTGCACCTCTCCATCTCTGTGTATACGTTCGGCGAGGGCGCTGGCCTTTCGCAAGTAGTACTGTAAGACTTTTAGCGACAGTATTCTGATGGGAACATAGCCGGCGTACGAGCTATTTCAGGGGCACAGCCGTAAGCATCAAGTTTTGTAGCCCCGCAATGCACACACTGTATTCGCCTCAACCCATCGAGCCGTCTCAAACACTGGACTAACCGCGTGAGGCTCAAAGCTAATCGTCGCTTCGGGCTAGATCGCAAAGAATTAACCCCATCGAGAGAACACTATCGATAATTGCCGATATACGTGTGAAATAGCCCGCTATGCAAGCCACAGAAACGGATCAAGGCTGATGTGAAATGACCGCTTCCGGCCAAGTCGGGTTCACGTGCATGGCATAGCTTCGCTTTGGCTTGCGCTATCAACGCGCTTTGACTGCAGACTGCCAATTTCGGCACAGGCATTGTTGTCTCGGTTGTTTCTATTAGTGTAGTCGCTCTGCTATCGCTATCCCCGCGTTTCTAGACCTTCATGTCTGGGTTGTTAGCTCCCCATCTCAGCTGGACAGAGAGCGCTCTCAATCGCCATGGCGTACGCATCACGAACTCAGCAACACTGGTCGCTAGTACCGACAGCCTAGACCCCCAACCAGCACACGGGCATGTCGATGTAATCTTGCATCCAAGCCAGCACGAGGAGAGGAAAAAAAGTATAAAGGTCTCGTCACCACTGTAGGGAATAGATTAACAACAGCCTGTTCTTCACATCTATAAATATTCCGGGTCGCCAACTCCAAAATGCGTTACTCCTTCGCCACCTCCAGCCTTCTTAGCCTTGCTGCCGCCCTTCCCCAGGGGATCAACATTGGCGCTGCCTTGGCTGTCCCTACTCCCTCGATCCTGGGCCCCAGTTTTGAGGACACGAAGCCTGCCGAGCCTACTTACAACCCCGCTGCCGCTGCTTCTGCTGTTGCCGATGTCGTTCTGGAGGAGGGTGTCATCCAGAAGCGTGGCAGAGCACATGGCTTACGCGTTGCTTCATACGTCAACGACCGTACTGCGACGATGAGGAAGCGCGATGCTTGTGATGTACAACCTCTTGGGTAAGAAGCTTCAGATGACATTGACGGCATTTGGCTAACTTTTCCAAAGTAACGGCCCTGTTGTCTCACCTGACACTCCCGCGGCGTTCTCCACGGCTGCTGAGTTGAGCGAGATTGCTCGTACCGCTGGGACTCCATCTGGTTACCAGCAGTCGTTCGTAGATCAGAGCGGAAGCTCCCAGCAGATTGGCTACTTGACCTTCAAGACCTACCAGACTTACGATGTCCAGGGCTGTGCTGATGCCTGCGACGGCGAGAAGTACTGCCTCGGCTTCAACATCTACTTTGAACGCGACCCATCCCTTGAGCCTGGAACCAACTGCCCCAATCCCGCTTCCACAACCAACATCAAGTGCTCTCTCTATGGATATCCTGTCGCGGCCAAGGCTGCCACCAACATGGGACAGTGGCGTCAAGACTTCCAAGTCGTGATTGCTGGCAGCAACGGGTATTCCAAAACTAACAAAGGGCTGCCGAACGTGAAGGACTTCCAGGCTCCGACCAGTCTTCCAGCAGCTATCAACGCACAGTTTGATAAAGGTTATGATACTTACAATGGGATGCGCCTTTTCAACGACAACCCGTTCGATCCCACACTGTGTGCTGCTGCATGCGAAGCCCAAACGGAATACGACATGGCACATCCCGACTCCGATGGCAACTACAAGCCATGCAACTTCTTCACCACCTACATCCTCACTCAGAATAGCGTCCCACTTGGCACTTACTGCGCCTTCTATACACGCTCGTGGGACTCTAGCTACGCCACCAACACTGGCTACTATGCCGGCGACGACAAGTACGAGGTGCTCAACGCCGGCTCGTACCAAATCACAAGTCCCAACAGTGGTGTGATTGCGAACTCATCGCCATCGCCATCGCCATCGCCATCGCCATCGCCATCGCCATCGCCATCGCCATCGCCATCGCCATCGCCATCGCCTTCTCCCATCGATGTCACTCCAACCCCGACCCCTACACCTGTCGCCAACCCGGCGCCTGCCCTCCTCTGCAACGTCATGAACCCCAGACTGACCACCGTAACACCTTATCGCACTATCCGCATGGCGAGCGGCGCCCCATTCGAACCCAGACTCTGTAAATCCTTCTGTAATGGCCAAGGTACCTGCGCCAGCTACGGGCTTACCGGGCCAAACTGCGAACTGTATACCCTTCCTGTCGCGCAGATTCAATTCACAGGTAGTAACGGGGGCGCAGGGACGAGCGCTATATATACGTTCAACGATCTTAAGTGCGCGTAAAGGGATATGATCTTTATATTAGATTTTGCACTATAGCGATCTTCAAAACCTTTCGCGAGTGACGTAGCGAGTATATCAATATTCACAACACCTATATCCTAATATATATTTTCAGCATCTACGCCTACTCTGGAGTAGCGTATCTACCCACTGATGATGTAACAGGGGGATATATATTCACTCTCTCTAATAGCATTTATCAATTAACTAACTTCTTCCTTATCCTCCTCTTATACATTGGCAGTTATAAGCCTAGAAGCCCTTTTATACTGTAACACTGGATTGCTAAAGGTCCCGTGATGAAGAGGGTCATAGTCCTAACATGTTTGCTTCTCTCACTCGCGCCTTGGCATATTGTAAGGGGCAGTTATAGGCAATAGTATTTGCTTCACACTGCAAGAGAATAGTGGAGGATGGCTCTGTATTGCTACACTAGGTAGAGTAGTAGTAGGAGAATAATTCTTGTCCGTCTTCCCCTGCGCAAAGCGCAGATTAAGAGCAGGTACCTTGGCCAAGGCGCGAGTGCAAGAAGCAAACATATTGGGACCAAATCCTTCCAACTGCAGGCCTCCGGCCTGGGTGTTACACATATACACCTACTCTTAACCTACGCTGCGCGCGTAAGGAGGAGGACAAGAATTATTCCTACTACCACTAACGTGGTTCACAAGCGAGTCGGTCACGCCCCACCAGCGCGTCAACATTAGGACGAAAACGCGAAATGTCTCAATAACATAACACTTAATTAATATATACTAAAGTAGATACTTAACTTACTATCTCTAATCTTATTTCTTAATGTGTTTAAAGCTAAAAGTGTGCTACTAAGATCCATAATATCCTCTAAAGTATATTATCTAATAAACGCGCTAGAAAGCGCCTATAACGCGATTGCGAGGCGAATTTAAAACGCCTAGATAAACTAGAAGAGGAGATAGTATTTAATTATATTCTTAATGAGTCTGCGAGAGGATTTGCGCCTATAAAGGCTAATATTTAAGTAATAGCTAATAAACTATTATAAGAGCGTGGGAGTAACCTTGTTAGCAAGAACTAGGTTAATAACTTTGTTAAGCGGACTCCTGAGCTCTGTACGCGCTGGAGCCGTCCGTATGATCACCAGTGAGCTGCCTGCGAGGACCCGGCGGCTATCCAGCGCTGGTTCCATCTAGTCAAGGCGACAAAGGAGAAGTGGGGGATTATAGACGACGACGTCTATAACTTTGATAAGACTAGCTTTATAATAGTCAAGATTTTATCACAGCTAGCTGTCAAAGTCTCTAAAAGATACGGCAAAAATAAGCGAATATAGCTAGGCAACCGTGAGTGGGTTACTGTGATCTAAGGCGTAGGCGCGTCAGGTCGCCAGATACCACCCTTCGTTATCTTCGCGGGTAAGGTGCTTATTAACGTCTTGTTTAAGAATCTACCTACTAACTAGGTTCTTAAAGTAAGTCTTAATAGCTAGATAAATAATAAGTTAGCGCTCGCCTGGCTAGATCAATTCGAAGAGCATTCGAGACGCCATACTTTTGGTGGGTATCGACTGCTAGTAATCGACGGCTATGAGAGCCATTATTCAGTAGATTTATAAGATCGCTGCAAGGAGAAGAACATTATCCTTCTCTGTATGCCTGCGCACTCATCCCACCTGTTGCAGCCCTTAACGTTGCCTGCTTTGTACCGTTAAAGCGCAGGTATTGCGATGTGGTTTCGGACTTAGCACGCAACTGCACTAACTATATTAATAAGGAGACCTTCCTACTAGCCTTTAAGGCTACTTTTAAGTAGTTTTTTATAAAAGAGAATATCTAAGCTAGCTTTAGAGGCGCTAGTCTAGTCCTATATAACCTATAGGCTGTGCTATTAAAACTTAATATAGTAGTGTAGACACCAGAATAATCACTATAATAGGTAGCCGCCTAGGAGGCGCAGACACCGCG
This sequence comes from Stemphylium beticola, assembly GCA_029100535.1. NCBI lineage: Eukaryota > Fungi > Ascomycota > Dothideomycetes > Pleosporales > Pleosporaceae > Stemphylium > Stemphylium beticola. Next base: position 6,600 of record JARBXR010000168.1, on the reverse strand, counting down.
CAACACGCACGAAGTCGAGGCTTAAAGTACTCTTATTCGACAGAGAGTAAGAAACCGCTGTAGGTCTTCTATAAATTCACTTAATAAGTAGATTACGCAGCTAATCAAAGAGGCTTAGTAAATAACTTATAAGATAATGCTTATAATAGAGAAAATAGCTAAGCTTTAAGAGAGTCTAGATATAATAAATAAGTGTAAAAGCTGCAAGTGGCGATACGTATGGATAGATGAGACTCTTACTGTGATGGGCTACGCCCTAAAAAGAGTACGCTACGCCCTAAGAGTGGGCTACGCTGAGGCCTAAGAGTCAAAAGACCTTAGATGACGATGATAAGTACTGACTACACCAAGACAACACCTATGCTTTGTTGTCTTGTGCCAGCCTTTTGGCTAAATGGGCGTACTGTGTAGTCGTACGCTGGGCTGTCGCCCGCCCATTACACTTACTATAGGCGAGGTATAAGAAGTATTAGCTGAACAGGCGGGTAGTAGTCGTGGCGACGGCGAGACCGCGTCGAAGAGGGTGCGAGGAGAGAGGCGGTGCGGGTGTTGCAAGCAGACTAGACACAACGCCCGTACCTGCGCAGTTAGGATAGATAGCGCTAGTAATAGTAGTAGTTCTAATAAGTAAATTAGTATACTACAATAATTTATTAAATGTAATAAAAGTGCGTGATATCGTCTTAACGTCGACGCGCTGGTGGGGCGTGACCGACTCGCTTGTGAACCACGTTATACCTAGTGTAGTAATATAGAGCTATCACCCACTATTCTACTATAGTGTGAAGCAAATACTATTGCCTATAACTTCCCCTTACATATACTAAATATGGTTTACCTATATAACCCTGCGAGTTATCTAATAGCTACGATAGTGTTACACGGGGTTCGGCGATACTTCTCTTAACCTGTCCGTGTTAGGGCAGGCAAGGTATAGCGGTATGCGGTAGGCCGTGAAGTTGTCTAGCGACTAGGTGGGATAGTAGGTATTTAGGTAGTAACAATTAAATTCTATAAATAATAGAATAACTAGATAGTAATCTAAATAAGAGATATCACTATAAAGATTTAACTATAATAAGAGAAAAAATAAAACCTTTCTATTCTTATATCTTTATTACTAGGTCCGCCGCTATTATATCTATCCTATTTCTTAGAGATAGTTGGGATATCTGGCTATCCTAAGATGTTATAGATAACAAGCAAAAGCCTCTCCTGGCAGAAGTAGACTGGCAAATTGTTACACGGGGGTGCGCTATACTTCTCTTCCTGGTCCGGGTCAGGGCAGGTGAGCTATGCGTATAGCTACGTGCGGTTTGTCTGGCGACTAAGTAGGATAATAGGTATTTAGGGTAATAACAATCTAATTCTATAAATAATAGAATATGTGACGGTTTGTGAGGTGGGCACGCCACGTGTGCCACGTGCGTTGTCCTGCTCTCCTCCTTCCACTCCATGAGCACCTTCTGCTCTTGCTGGGATCAGAGATACGTCATAAAAATAGAGGGTATATATAGCTGCGCGCGTCGTAGCTATAACAATATAATAATAATATACTAATTACCTTTTACTAAGCTACTCTATATAATTATTTGCTTTACTATATTTACCGCGATAGTTATAAGCCTAGATAGCGACTAAAATAAGCTTACTTACCTTACTAGATTATAACTAAAAAGCTCGCTTACTTATAATAACTAACAGCACCTATAATTAAGATTACAATTAATTATACTATGTATAGCCGCTAAACTACTTATATATACTATTAATAATAATAATTAAGTTATTAGACCCTATAGTTACCTAAGTAATAGTTATTCTTAATTAAGTAGATAACTAGCATAAGTAGCTATTTATTTAAAAGGATACTGCATAGAAGCATAAGCTCTAGTAGTACGTTAACCCTACTACGAAGGTAGTAGATCTGCCTACGTTACTAGCACTAATTAAACCACAGCTTGCGGATTACGCTCCTAGAGCGACGTCAATTACTCACCTTACTACGGTATAGTAGAAGCTATTCTAGTAGGAATACGAGTGATAGGAGCGCAAGAATCTCAAATTTAGGCGTTAGAAGAAAGCGCTAGCTAAGTTTAATTCTAAGATAGGCAAGACTATCGCTTTAAAGCATCTTTATCTAATTAAGAATAAGGATACGCTATACGAGCGGCTTACGACGCTTAAGAAGCATCTCGCACCGTCCGACGCATTACGATAACGCGATCTTATCGCACGATATAAAGCCCTACAGACGCCGCCACGTGGCAGGAAGGTTAAGGAGTGGCTGCGCTCCTGGGTGGAGATTACAAACATGTGCATCTCTGCAGAGGTTCCTGAGACGACCGGATCAAGGGCACAGGAGGATTTCCTTGTCGCTTGCAGAACAATCGATCCAGAATACGGTACGTCAGGCCTGCGAGCCCTGATCGACCTAGAGGACGCTGACACTGCCATCCCGTCCGTGGAAGACTATGTCAGCAAGTTCACCACCTACCTTAAGCGTGTGCGACTACTATTAATAGGACTTAGCTTAATAGCAGCAGAGCTTAACGTTGCGAAGTCTTAGTAGTAGAATAAGGATAATAATAAAGATAGTAATAAAGATAGTAATAAGATAAAGCTAAAATGTCTATATAGTCTAAAATATTACTAGGTTAACTGCTAGTTAATTAATACAGAGCTCCCATAAAGGCCAAAGGCCTACGCTAACGCGATTAGCTAAAAGAAGCTAGACGCAGCCCTGGCCGCCGACCCTAACTTAAGAGACAAGATTAATAAGGCGCTTAATAAGTAGCGCGCAAAGCAGTAATAGAGTGAAGGGAGCATTACTATAGACAATAGTAACTGTCCCACTAGACCTACAGCGAATAATATACAGTATATAATTTAAGATTAAGAGCTATATACTTAAAATAATAAGTAATTTAAAGCTATAATAGCTTGCGATAATTAAGTTAAAGTAATTACAATTATAGACGATAACTTAAAGCTAAAAGGCAACCTCTACATAGTAGTAAGTATAGAGGAGGATATTGACAAGCTTAGTAATCGATAGATACTTAATTCTGGCTCCAACACTTATGTGATCAACACCGAGGAATAGACTAGATAGACAAGAGAGTACGACGCCGTCGCTACTAATTTTGTTCGAGGTGGGCGCGGTTAGCGCGTCCACTCTAGGCCTAGCGTCTTTCTGCTCCTTCATATAGCAGCTTCCATAGCCCCACCAATACAACAAGTTCGCTCACCACAACCATCTCCCATCAAATTTCGTCGGAGCTAGAACAGGACGTATTCAGATTACGGCCTAGGGAAACATAGAGCTTATAGCAAACACGCCCACAGGCGTACGATCGCTAAGACTCACTTACGTCGCTTACGTTAAAGGCTTTATTACTAGCCTGATCGGCTTAGCTCGCTGCAGGAAGCTAGACATACACTTCGATTCAGGACGTGATCTCCTCTACAAGGGCGATCCAGGAGCGGTTCTAGCCTACCTGGAGCACGATAGAGGGCACTGGCTGGTAGACGCCGATGCTTCATGCCGTCCAAACCCGATTTCGCTGTCATCTTTTAGCACAACCTACTAACCTTCGAAGGCTCCGCAGCCGGAGTAATAAATTAATACTAGGACAGCTTATTAAATATAGGGTTATCCTAGTAAGAAAGTAATTAAGAAACTAATAGCGAACGTTAATAGACTTATTATTAAAGGTAATACTAATAAGTTCTATACTATCTATATAGAGTCTAAGTTAATAAAGTAGATCTCTTAATAATAGTAGGAGGACTAGGCCTAATAGCCCTTCTATTAAATCTCTATTAATATTATTTAATTAGTACTATAAAAAGAAGCCTACTTAAATAGTAATTAATAGGTTAGACACTATTAATTAATACTCTAAGAAGTATAAAGTCTCTACTTTCTCTTACTAAATAAAACCCTTTCTAAGTTAATAGTTAATCTAGAATATATAAAGTATATAGCGTATCTTTAACTATAACTTAACAGCTATTAAGACAGACAATAAACGTAGATACGGCATATTACCTAATTTCTTGGAAAAGCTTTGTGGAGACCTTGGTATCCGATATGAGCCACGAGCCGAGTACACAGAAGAGCAGAACGGACTGGCAGAGCGAGCAGGATCGCTGCTCGTCGTCCGATCCAGAGCCATGAGGATCCAAGCAGGACTGCCAAAGTCTTTGGCTCATGAGCTGATGCGAACAGCAGCATACGTCCTTAACCGGACACCGACTGAAGCGCTGCAGTGGAAGACTCCGTACGAGATTGTTTGGAAGACGAAGCCGAAGGTTCAACACATGCGTCCGATAGGCTGTCGAGCCTACGTACTCAACCGCTCACTAAAGCGCGCAGACAAGCTTAAAAGCAGAGCGCTAATCGGCTACCTTATTGGCTACGACTCTACTAATATTTTTAGGATCTAGCTGCCTATAAAGAACTAAGTTATATATATATAAGATATTATTTTTAAACCTATAAAGTTCTATAAAGGAATATAAAGCTATATTTAAAAATTAGTAATTGAAGAGATTATTAAGCTTCTATTATTTCTAGAGAAGTTTAAGCTAGACAATATAGCTATTAAAGACCTATTAATAATATAATAACGCTGTTAATAATAGACTATAGACATATCTGTGCTTATAGAGTCTTAGATAGGGGGTAAGGTAACTTAGTATAATAAAAAGTAGTATAATAAAAAGTAGAATACCTTAATTTGAGACTAATAAAATAGATAAGATAATTCTTTATCCCTAGAATTAAAAGAGGAGTAATATAGTCTAGATAATAATTAGCTTATAAATAATAACTACACGTACTGCGAACTAAAGACCTTTCTGCAACTTAGCTTAAAGGCTATATACCTAATTGACATCAGAATAACGCTCTAAGGCGTCGAAATCTCGACCTCAACGCAGACAACATCATCGAGGGCCCACGGCGTACACGACGGAATGCTGATCTCCAGGCACCAGAGAGATGGCACTCTCACGCTGTCTCGTACGGAGGATCAGTAGGCGATTACCTTAAGGCCTTCTTAACTGCCTTAAAAGCTGAACTAACGACAAAGATTTATCGAACACAGGTCCCTGTAGCTCCTTAATTATATTGAGAGCTAGATCACTATTAGTTTAGAGAGTAGTTTCGACACGCTGCTCAGAAAGAGTATCACGAGATATAGAGTAAAGGCTGCTTTGCTGAGACAACACACACTGCAGAGACTGCTAATGCAGAGGTGCTACCCCTGATGTGGGTATTCACATACAAGTTTAATAAAGACAGTTTTCTCTATCGATTTAAGGCACGACTTATCGTCCGCGGCGATCTATAACAGCTATACAGAGATACCTACGCCGCTACACTAGCTGCCCGAACATTTCGAGCACTTATCGCAACAGCTAATCAATTTGGATTAGAGTTACTCTAGTACGACGTACCGAACGCGTTTCTAAACGCTATACTTAAATAGAAGCTTTATACCGAGACACTAGAGAGTTTTAAGAAGGACAGAGAGCTACTATAGGTGCTAAGAGCCCTATACGGACTAAAGGAATCACCGCTCCTATGGTACAAGTACCTAAGAGAGACACTAAAGTCTCTAGGCTTAACGCCTATACTAGGATTTCTATGCGTCTACGTTAATAGCTAGTTAATTCTGTTTATCTACGTTGATAATATTATTATAGCTTTCTACCTATTAAATAGGCATCTATATTAAGAGTTTAAGAAGAAGCTTAATAAATATTATAGTCTTAAATACCTTAGAGAACTTAAATAGTTCTTAGGTATACGCGTTATTTAAGATATTAACGCACGTACGATTTACTTAGTATAGGACGCCTATATTAATAAGGTTACTACTAAATATAATATTATTTCTACTAGCTATCCTATAGAGGTGCTAATGCTAGTAAACTACCTAGAATAATCTCTTGAGGAACTAAACGGAGCTCGTACGAAGACCTATCAGGAGCTTGTAGGCTACCTTGCCTACCTAACGCAGTATACACGACCTAATCTGGCTCGCGCTCACGTCATTCACGCCTCACATTTGACCAACCCTGGTCAAGCACACGTCGAATCTCTTCGAAGGGTGTGGCGTCACATCCTTAAGACAAAGTACTAAGCCCTGCAGGCTTAAGCTGTCGACGAAGCGGAGATACATAAGTATCTCACTACGCTACAGGACTATCGCGATCCTATCTTTTTTGGAGCATCTGATGCTTCCTTTGCTAACGACGTTAAGACTCGCCGAAGCTCTTAAGGATACGTATTTTAGCTCTTTAGCATAACTATAGACTAGAAGTTAACACTTTAACGCACTATTATAAAGTTAATAATAGAGGTAGAGCTTCTTACTTTATTACTAGCTAGATTAGAGATAGAGAAGTAGAGCCGCCTATTTAAAGGACTGTCTTTAAAGCTTAACTAGACGCCTATTATTTAGTGTAATAACTAATAGACTATAGGCATAATTATAAAAGAGATAGATGAACTAACGTGGTTCACAAGCGAGTCGCCAACACAAGCGAGTCGCCACCCCAACACCAGCGCGACGCCTGCACAGCAAC
>JARBXR010000167.1:0-48619 GCA_029100535.1 Stemphylium beticola | reverse complement strand
CACGGCTACAAAATACAGCCTCAAAATAGCTAACGTCAGTCCAACGTCAGTCAGTTCAGTCAGTCCAGAGGCTTCTTAAAATGACTGAACTGACGTCTAGCAGCCTTCACAACTGACTGACTGAACTGAGTCTTGGCAGTCCGTTCAGTCAGTTCTAACTGAGTTGCCTGACTGATAGCAAGTCTGATTAACATCCCCATTGCAGGTTCGGGTGAGCGTCAGTTCCAGCGCGGCCAAACGTATGTTGTCTCGCACGTAAGGCTGGGATAGACGTTGCCTTAGACGTGTATTTTATACATATCGATGCCAGAGGCGGAGGAAGCCGCAACCTAGTCATATAGCCATGGGCGCTGAATATTCGGGGTAGGTTATGTTGCTGTAGCCACGCGAATCTGGATCTGTAATGAGCTGTTTCGTGGACCTTTCGTCGTCCTGGTAGGGCCGCGAAGAGAATCGGCCTAGTCACCAAAGAGGAATAGCCGGTTCTGTCTGGCCTCAGTTTCTCGCAAACACACAGTGATAGCAGATCAAACGCAGGATATGCAGGACTCACATGGTCCCCGTTCCATTGACGACTATCTGTACGTTGGAAACGGCATATCCCGCGTTACTCCTTGGCGCAACATGGGTATTTCGTGACTTGCCTATGATACTCACGTTTTTGCAAGCGGGCACGTAGAGGCTTGCCTTGTAATATTGGACGGGCGGCTATCGCTATGCGAATGCAAGGAGAACATGTTCTCGTCCTGACAATTGAGGCGTTGTGATAGAGGTCACGACTCTCTCCTCGCCTACCCATGTATTACGAAACAACGATCTTTGACCAATTCAGTATCACGCACTTCAGCCCCGCACGGCCCCCCATCTACTGCACGAATCATTAAACGGCCGCCAGGCGCCCACCAAGACACTGAAGCGCCCATATCAGCGCAGTCGGCGAAATTCGAAGGCAACGATATAACTGAAAATGGGGTTCACCGTCCAGCATCAAGGGGCATTACAGCCGTGTTTTTATCTCAGTACTCTATCTCCTCCCAACTACAGTGCACGCGATATCCCCCATCCAAATGTCGTATCTACCTACACGTTTGCTTTTCCAGACCAACGGCGAATTCTCCATCGTCGACCCGCGCACTGTTGGCAATGATCGCTTCGACATCATCTCGTATACATGGGGCGATCCGGTACCTGCATGGGAGAGCGATATATCCGGCGTGACCTGGACGCTGACGATTGCGGAGAAAAAAATCAATGATATCAAGAAGTTGATGATTGAAAATGAGGTTCAATATCTATGGGCAGATTGTGTATGCATCAATCAAAACGACACAGCCGATCAAGCAGTGGAGGTGGCCAAGATGTTCGAGTACTACAAGGGTGCGGACAGATGCCATATATTGCTCGACATGCCGACTGTCTGGGAACCCCAATACATCGTAGATAATCTCAAATTTCTCGACCACATCCTATCGCACATGGAGGGATCAGCATTGGCATCAGGAGCCCCGGGGATTCTCATGGAAGAGCGAAAGCGCCTACAAGACTGGGTGGGGGAAGATTGGGCATTCCCAATACACAAGACGACGGTCGGATCCGCGGCAATCGACATGGGCGTGCTGAATTGCTACTCCACCTGTGTCAACCACGTTCAATCACTGTTCCACAATGCCTATTTTACTCGAGTGTGGACTTTCCAGGAGATGATTCTCGGGAAAAACGTCGTCATGTGGGCGATAGACTCGAAGAAGCTATCCCGCATCGGAGAATTGGACACGTGGATGGGTCTTGCAATGGACTCCATGGACAAAGCCTGTAAGCTCAAGGCTTGGATCCGGAACTCCAGGGTTATCAAGTCCGCTTCCGTCAATGCCATCTTGCGGGTGATAGACGAAGACCTTATATCCTTGACAAGCCTCCGGGTCCAAGTCAAGGGCTTAGAGAGCGCGAGAACGGACATTATCAATGGAGGGCCATATTGGTGGCACGAAAACGAAAAGGGCATCGCAAACATATTCTCCGCGATATCTCTGACTCCGCGCTATTGTGAGAAGAAGATGGATATATTCAGGGGTCTCCTCGGTATCTTCAATGGTATGTTCAACTCAGAGGAGATTGAATCCCAGCTTTCAGGCGACGATGTCGAGCACATGTCTTTCAACTTCTTCCACCGCTTGTCCACCAAGACGGATTCGGCATGGACCAAACTAGCAATCAGTAGCGGGGAACGGGGCGAATGGAATTGGATACCTGTATTGGAGAAAACCAGCGGCGATCTGACGACCGACTGTTACGCCGGGGTTGTCAAACTTGGACGGCTGAAAGCAAAAGGTCAGGCAAAATCAGTAGCGGTTACGGGAGTCAAAGGTGTACCTAAGAAGTACATGAAACTCAAGCTCACCCAGAACACGGAAAATTCGGGTTTCAACTTCATTTTTAGAGGTTGTAATGCGGGGAAGAAACTAAAGACAGGCCTCATTTCTTCTGAGGTTATCCGGGTCAACGATAAGCCCCGAGACGTGGCACGGGATGAGACTGGCAAGGTGCTCGTCCAGTGCGCGTCCATACTGGGAAGCATAATAGACCCGGATGGCGATGTCGTTGAGTATCGAAAGACGCTACTGGGTAAGCTTGGGCCGAAATGGAGGATAACAGATCCGAGTGCAAAGCCTGTTGCTTGGGAAGACCGATGCGTCAGCGGCACATTTTGGGCAAATCCGCATCCACACTACATCCGTGTGCACAACATTTCGATGCACTACCGCATGCTCGACGTTTTCAGCTGCGAATCGCGACTCTGGAACGAAAGGACGGCGAAAATCTCCTGCGAGGTGCGCGTCAGCTGCGGATGCGAGATCGTCGCACCATTCCCGCTCATATTCGAAGCAATCACTGCCGTGCACGGGAGCTCACTGGGCGATACATCTTTGGACCTTGCGCCTGACGACCGCATAATCATCCGCGATGGCCTTGGTCTGGTGCAGACGGGCGACGTGGGAGCTACGTTCAACATGGTTGCGTTCGGTGGCGACGTGAATGCATACAAGTCTTATGCCGCCATTTGTAGGGGCTCAAAAGAGAGCAAACCTGCAGTACCGAAGTTGACATGGCCTTGGGGGAGGGCGCTGGTTAAAGAGGAGTTCTCGCATGGCCTCACCGATCAGATGCGTGCTTACGGCTACGTGCAGACTGGAGGCTCGGGCAATCTCCTGATTTCAAGAAATCACAAGTTGGACCAGTATAGGATCATTGGAGTGTGCATCGATGAGCATATTGAGAATGAGAAGGGAAGTAATTCTGTGACTATTAGATGAACATGAACTTGAGATGGGAGCTGGAAGGGTGGAACTGAGGGGTCAGACAACCCATTTGGGGTTGCTGTATGTAGCATGCATTACGACGTCATCTTTAGTATCAGCACATTTCTTTGAACTTCATACTCATTTCTAATTGATACTTCATGTGTCCTCCTTTACCATGAGCGATGCAGGCGTGTTCGGCATGCTTCACATTAACGCATCTCTGTAGCCCCTTCCCACCGAGCATCAATTAAGTAACCTGTTTGGGCTAGCTCTCGCTCATTTCGGCTCGCCTGGGCAAGCGTACTTGGCACGATCCATTTTAGCTCGCTCAGCGTTCGTCGATGATATCTCCACCGCCGCTTTCCATAACGCACGGGTATACGGAAGGAACATCGCTCTGGGTCGAAATTTTATCAAGACAACTAACATTGTCGTGATCTGCAAGCAAGATCGGGATCACTGCGCTTTCCCCACCGCACGAGACGCCGAGTGCCGGGGCTTCAGCTTTGAGACGAGGATACATCTAGACGCGATGAACAGTCTATCAATACAGTGCATATGATGATGGTAAAGCCTTGTTACACCTTTTTGACTCAAGGCTCCTGCGTTCTTGCAATGTCACTGGGTAGGTTGGCGTGTTTGCTGCGTTGCGAATCCTCCGGCACCCCTCATCCTGCGGCAAACACAATGGAACCACTCAAGACACGATTGCGTCGCCGCGAGACCGCTCATCCGTGTCTATTCCTTGGATTATTGTTGCAAAACCTACCCCGAAGTGCCAGACATCTGTCCTAACAAGACTCATTCACCGCTCATGATGACGGCAACAAAGGCTGGTCTGGTGACCATCACGACAAGTCATGCTTCTCTTACTTCCGGTTCACAGTCATGGTGACTATCGCTTTAAGCAGCTTCGTCGGTCACCGTTAATTATCCTCGTATTGATCATCTCGAGAATAGTCCCCGCTCACCTTTACCTGGGTGGGCCCCTTCTTCAAGTTGTAACCTTCGCTCTTGCTTTGCGATCCAGTACCACTACTCCCTAACCCACGTACTACACACACTCGAGCGACAACAAGAGACCCACGAAATTAGAACTATGGCGTAAGTTCTCCCTATCTCAGCTTCACCATTCTTGGGCATCGTGAATTCAGAGCTTCCTGTGAAAGTTCGACGAACTGTACTAACTTCGACAGTCCCAAGCGCTCGAGTACCCCCCCTCCAGTCCGTACCAGCAAAATGGAATTCAGTCATCCAGAACTCGTGCCTCCGTCCACCCCTGGCCCTGCAAACTACAACGCGAAAGACAATTCCACAATGGTCACGAGCGCTGAACATGCGACTGTTCCGCCTTCCCCTGGAGTATCGGTGCCCGGATTCGAGTCGCTCACTATGGTCCCAATTCCCGAACCTGCTTTACCAGCTCGCAAGACCACGCGCAAGTCGAATGCGCACACTGGAGCCGGTGTTCAAAAGCGGTCGAAGAGGAAGGGCGCTGTGCGCGAGCACACTCCAAAGGACATCTTTCGATTCATGGACCTTCCCGGAGGTATGCGTGAACTTGCTACACGAGAATCCGGCGAATGCTAACTGTCAGCAGAACTACGCAATGAAGTCTACAAGCACACCCACGACAATCCAAAGCAAGCCCTCCTCGTACATCGTCCGCGCATCGCCTCTCTGCGCCCACGCACTCGTATCGATCGTGGTCGCACTCTAGCCTCGGATGTTGCTGATCAAGAGCACGACGAAGAGCTCTCTAGCGCCGGTAACGAGCCCCGTGGATCTGGAAAGGCGAAGGCCAAAAACAAGGCCAAAAGCCCCCGCGAGACCAACCGGCCCTTTTGGGGTCTTACTCAGGTGTCCCGGCAGATCAGGAACGAATATCGCCTGATTTACTTGGCCAAGCAGGAGATTGGCATGGACCTGACTGAGATCGTGGGTTACCTAAAGACCTTCTACGCTTCCGCACCCGAGGAGATTGCCAAGCTGGGCCCTCCAGGAGAGCGCGAGTCTGACATGCCATTCGTCGGCAACCTCACGATTGCAGTCGGTGACGTACCCAATGATGTAGAGCGTGCTTCTGACGGTATCGACGTATCCTCCCTCCTGGATATATGGGCGAACAGCCTCAAGATTGAAGCTGGTTTTGGTCGTTACCTCAAGCAGAGTTACACTCCGCAGACTGATGGAGAGGCAAAGGATCTGTAAGTCTTCCAAGCCGACTGACACTACACACCCGCTAACAATGCCACAGCTACCGTCTCTTTGGACGCCGCGTCCTCAAGAACCGTTCTTGCTCCGCAATGAACAATCTTTGGCGGACAATCTTGCGATCTCGCTCGCTGCAGGCGGTACGAATTCATCGGAAGCCAGCTACACGCCCCGGCGCCCTGGTACCTATTGTGGTCACACAAGCAGTTCTTGCTCCTATCGCCGCTCTCCCGATTATTGCTGGTGGCCTCGTCAACGCACCGGTATTCACCAAGCCTTACATCCACATTATCTTCAAGAAGGAGGCGGCCGAGCCTTGGATGACCAAATTCGAGTCTGTCATTCCCAAGACACCCACCGACTGGCTGGCTGAGCGGGGCTTTGACCGTATGGAGTACTTTGATGTCAAGGCCGGCGTTGAGCAAGAGCCAGCTAATCACTGAGTTCTATTAAACTGGCACTGCACTGTATGTCAGACATTTGCAGAGGCGCATTGCATGATCGCTGTGTGTTTGGTGTCGCGTCCTTCAGGTGGAGCGCAGGCATGGAAGTATTCTTGGCCCTGAATCGACTCGTCTTGTCGGGAGCGTTGGTTCGGCTGGCCCAGGATCGGTAGCATGTAAGTGGACCCATAGATATGTGATAGGATACGGAGGTTGGTGGACTGGTGGCAGCGCATTGAGCAGCGCGCTTCGCGATATCGGACATCATCGCCTTTACATCATCGCCTTTACATCATCTTACCCGAATGAAATCCCTTACCACAAGATGCAATTAGCTCGTGCTTTGTCTCTCCATCGCACTGTGAGATCGGAGGCCCATTCGCAGGCTGATCATGGAAATATGTCGACGGCACAGAGTTTGCTTTTCGAAACCAATAACGCGTACTACAAGGGGCGTTCGGCGACACCGCAGCACGACTTTGGGCGGCACGGACTAAAGAGGGCGTGTTTCCCATGCTAGGCATCCTTCAAAAAAAGGAATTATCAGCTTCTCAGCCGCTCAAGATGGATAATGGGTACTGAATGATAATCTGGATGCATGCTTGGTCTCGCGAAGTGCAGTGGATCGTCTCCCGGGGGTCGCGAAGATGTCAGGCACGTGCCCTCATGTCATGCCTCGCTTTCAAGTGGGCAAACTTCTCAGCTCCACATAGGTTTCCATCATGAACCTATAGCGCCTGTCATCCCGATCGGCGTGCAGCGCTCTCAAATAACAAGCCTGCATGCCGTCTGGCAGTTGGAGCCATTTGTGCCCCTGAAGACGCATTCTTATGCGCAACCCCTGCATACGCGCTAATGAGACAGATGCAGTCGGACGGGCAACAGCCAGGTACGCGTCGGTTCGCGTCGTGGAGGCTCATACTTGTCGCGCGATGCGCTGCTTTTCCCAAAGCTACTGTTTGAATATAACTTGACAGACTAGGCGTGCCGTCTCCCACTGGTTCGAGATTGTTGATGGTGCATGCGAATCCCAGTATTTCTATGGTTCTGTGAGGTCATCGACAAGGGTGGCATCCACTTGCCGCGATCCTCTTAGACTACCGTAGCTCAGCAACCCCTCACCCCGGTAATCGCCTGGGTGCTTCTGTTGATATCTTTAGAAATCGCCCTGTCGCCAATTCATGTCCCTTGATGTCGTTCAGGTGTCACTTGGCTAACAATTTTGACGATACCTTTTGCTGCCATTACGTTCACGACCCCGTCCCCGAATCACAAACAACCGCAGACATGTCGCGACCGCAGAGCATGCCCGACTTTACAGCGCTCATGGAGTCGTCTACGTCCCTCTTTGAATCGACGACGAGTTCAAACTTCGAGAAGCGCATACACAGCCGCAGACAAACGTCGCCAGAGCGGAGAGCGCAACATGCTCGCAAGAAGCCTAGTCTCTCGCTCGCGGCAGGATTGATGATGAACACAGACAGCCCCATGGCAACGGGGTCGCTATCGCCGCGTAAGCGAAGTCAGAGTCGGCCATCGCAAGAGAGGATTTTAGAGATGGAAGAGGGTGCTAATCTGTTCTACGCATATGCGCTGAGGGTAAGCGGCACCCATCCCATCCCCCATGGGCGCCACGAACCGGACAGGAATGCGCACTAACAGTTGCTACAGAGCGACTATCCCTCCTCTCCGCCCTATATCCTCACCTTCGCCTCGGCCACCATCTGCTCGCAATGGTGGAGTCTAGTCCAGCAAGAGTACCCTTCGTCTGCGCGACCGAGCCCACAATTCTTCGTTGTCCGGACTGAGGACTTTGAGCTGATGCAGGACGATTTGAAGTTTTTCGATCTTCGGAACCAGTGGTTCTACACGTCCCAAGACAGTCCGACATGTCCGCCAATCGTTTTGCCCCTACAATACGCCAATGGAGCTCCTGCTGTTTCGCCGCCGCAACCGGCAGAGGAGAAGGCAAGCAATTCCGCCATCGACAGCCTTGCAGAAAGTTTGACAAGGCTGGCGGGTGTGGTAGAGAGCAACGCGGAGCAGGTCCATGCCCTCTCCGTTGCGCAGTCTACTGGCCTTCAGGCCATGCAGGAAATCAACGAGTCGAACAGCATCCAGATCAAGGCCATCTCAGAATCGCAAACCAGACTACAAGCCCTCGTCGACCAGAACGCATCGCATTATATCGCCCTTTCCAACACATCCTTCCAATCGCAACAACAAAGCAGGCAATCGCAAGAAAAGACCCGCATGGCCCAGGAGCAAACAAGAGATATCCTTAAGACAACTGTGTCGCAACTTCAGACTCTCGCCAAGAATCAGACTGAACTCTCACAAACCTGTAAAGGCATGATGCGTAGTGTCGAAAGCCTAAGCAGCACCTTTACACAATTTTCGACGAGTGCCATCTCAGACACCGCCAGCAATCACTCATTGTCTTCCAATTCCTTCAATGCGCTTGTTCCACCACCACGCAAGTTGAACAGGAGAGTCAAGGGTGTTTGGTACGAATATGATAATGTACCTACTCCTAGCGCAACACCGAGGAAAAGAGTCGATTCTATCAATGTGGACACGCCACCAAAGAGTCCAATGGCAATCAAGAGTATCTGACGGTGGCTTTGCTGGCTCCGAACCATTCGTCTGACACCACAGACGGACGAGGAATTGGCTTCTACTCAGATGCCGAATGAGCGGCAGCCATTGCTCGCTGTGTAGTGTTGCTGTGACAAGTAGTCTTCACTTTCGCTCACTCGGGCGCTGAATAAGTACAATGAAGTCAGCCAGTTATGACAATCATGGGGTTTCTTTTTGGCGTCAAATATGGGTGCGTCTCATGTAGACGAGGAGGCTCTTTCTGGCGTTTGTTCCCGATGTCTCCTTTTTGGCCTGGATCGGCTGTCGCTCTTCCCTTCTAAGATCTTTTTGGCATCAAAAGCGTCGCATGCCCTGCTTCACAGGCCTTTCATCTGTCACCCTCCCTTCAGTGTTTCTTCTAGCTTTCTAAAATCAAGTCACAATTCTCGGTTTCTTTCGGCCGAGCATGAATCAGCCTTGGTCCTCTGCTGTACGCAAGCTGATATACAGTGCCACACGGGTGTGTGTACTCGTTGAATGATTCGAGCCTTTATTACTAGACATAAAGCGCTTTACATCTAAGATTGTCCATAAAGATGCAGCTTAATGAGAGACGGGATAGAAGTGTGCTCTCAACCCAACCCAACCCATCACATATCTTTCTGGACAACACTAAGCTCAAATTCAGCCCCGTTCTCATGTTTTCCCGCAGTTCCGACGCTTGACTCCCATCAGCAGTAGCTGATATTTCAACGCTCCCGCTTTTACTACCGGATGCGGGAACGGAGGCACGCCTTCCGCCTTCCAGCAATATACATTCATCTATACCCAGTCACGCATCCATGCCTTCTAGAACAAATAGAATGCGAGCCGAATAATCCACCAAGAAGCGAACCGCAATAACAGAACAAGCATTGAGACCAATCTACTGGAGCCAGGTTGGCAAAGGGTTACACAACGCAAGTGGGTGCATATGCATCGGAGGAAACATATAAATGACAGACTTCAAGAAGGGCCAAAATGATACCAATCCAACACCAAAACAGGCCCTTCATCCAAACTTCTTCCGTGGCGCAAGGATGTACCTCCCCACACTCTTCACGCTCACCGCAAGCATCCTGACCTCCGTCCACGCCCATGGATACCTGAAGTCCATCTCCGTAAACGGCGGACAGAGCTATCTCGCATGGCAAGTCGGCCAAGATGACTATCTAACCCCCGAACCAGTGCGCTACGCCCGGCGCATCAAAGACAACGGACCCGTCCCAGACTTCACCAGCAAGGACATCACCTGCAACGTCGGCGGCAACCTGCCTGCCAAAGGACGGGTACCTGTCATGCCAGGTGACAAAGTGTAAGCATTCCTCATAATTTCTTTTTTCCAGACGACGCGCGACGGGAGTAGGTAGAGCAAGTCAAGCCGCTTACTGATGCGTCCCTTGCAGCAAACTCCAATGGGACCAGTGGGGATCAAGCCACTCCGGCCCCGTAATGAACTACCTCGCCGACTGCAGCGGGAACTGCTCCACCTTCAAAGGCGACATGGGCACCCCATGGGTCAAATTCGAGCAAATGGGCTACGACACGACTAAGAGTCCACCTTGGGGAAGTGACTTTCTGGCAAAGCAAGGAGCTAGCTGGACAGTGACTATTCCCTCTTCTTTGAAAGCTGTACGTGGGGTCTACCTACCTATTCTCTCTTTACTCCCCGTCCTCTTCGTCGTGCCATCCACTGCCATCCTGGAGATGAAAAATTGATGCTGATGTTTTTACTTGCGTGTTAGGGCGAGTATATCCTCCGCCATGAGATTCTCGGGCTCCATGTTGCGGGGACGCGCATGGGTGCGCAGTTCTATCCGGCTTGTGTCCAGATTAGTGTGGGTGGAAGTGGCACCAAGGCACTGCCTGGTGGTGTGGGCTTGCCGGGTGCGTATGATCCGGATGATAAGGAGGGGGTGCTTGTGCAGCTTTGGCAGATTCAGCAGGGTCAGAGGGGGTATACGCCGCCTGGTGGGCCGGCCAAGGTCATCTGAAGGGAGGATGCGAGATCGGGTGTGTGGGTTTATTAGGGGAATGATCGTGGTGTTTGGTGTTCGTGTTGAGACGTCCACTATTGCCCCGATTGATCAAATAGCTAAAGAAATTTCTAGATAATTTTTCCAATTGTTGATTATGATACATACGACCATAGGATCTTGAAAACAAGGCTTCCCGTTCGCTCAGCCCTATTTAAGCAAGATACCGGCGGATTAGTAGTTAGGTGGGTGACCACTAGCGAATCCCCGCTGTTGTATGTTTTTGATCTTCTTTTTGACCTTCTCAACATCCGGTAGCTGGAGCCTCTCGTTCCAGACCTTTTGCTCCGTCTCAAAGCTATAGGCTACATTAACGTCGGCCAGGAAGCTGATACTAGCAAAGGGAATGCAGCATGCAGATCACCAGCGTCGAGCACTCCATTCTACATCCTGATCGCTGCTGCGCTATCCTGCCTGTCCATCTCAAACTTCCATTTATATGCTCCTCAAGCGGTCCCACGCTGTCCAGCGTGCTGACCCAAAATTCAGGACATGAAGATCTGCTAGTGCTCTGCCGCTTCTTAATTCAACAACACCCTCACAACAGCAAGCTCGGTATCCGCACTCGTCGTGACAGCGAGAAGTTTTGTGCCAGAATTATACATCTTGGCCTCTGTGGCCTTGATAGCAATGCCAAGAGAATGTCATGATCTCGACGTGTCGGTGGCTCAGTCCAGCCGGCTGCCACAGCATACACTGTTCCATGTCAGCTTGCCACTACTCTATTCACACGCCTCGACCAGGTCTCCAGAATCTCGCCCCTGCCGATTGCACGTCGAGACGTGGGTGCAAGCCCGAGGATCGAGATTGTTCGTACCGTACTCGCTGCAGATGCTGGAGGTGAGCGGGGCAATGGGTGCGCGCAAAATTTGTGTGCCGACTGAACTGGTCGCGCCCAGTATGGTGATGCTATTAATGGGTGGTGACATGATGAGGAAAAGTAGTTGAATGAGATTGAGCTTGCTAATCGGGGGGACGTTGTTACTTGTGAATGCGGTTAGATCTTGATGTCTGTGGGTGCTGTTGGATCTTTGGGATCTGTGAGCTGTGGGTACCTATGGTATTCTGTAACGCCTGATCTGCTCACCCGAATCAGAGCCATCAATTTATGATTTCAGGCCGTTGCCCAGATGGTTAGCAATTATCGCGCGATGCCGACGGAATGGAGCTGCCGCCAGCCCACGATATTGGCCGTTACGAACTCGTATCATGAAGAGTTGATTATCATCAACCACTTGGCACATAGCTGCCTTCAGCATTAGCATTGCCATCGTCGCCGCATCGTTCGTGATGGTAGAGCGCACGTGATCTGGCACGTCGACCGCTGCATTTGCCAAGCTGTGGTAATCGTTGCCCATGCGAAGTAAGCACTTTTTCGTGAGCCCTGTGTTCAGAATACTCCGAGTCCATGCGAACGTGAACAACGCTCAAAACGTCGTTGAGAACGGAGCCCGTTGCGCCGCGATATGGTTGCACTTTGGGACCGAAAGTGGTTGTTATAGGCTAGTCGCTAAGTAGCATGGTTTGGTACCCACGGCCGACTTCCCGGGCATAGTCGACCCCTGTATTGAGATCATACTCCAATCTTCAAGCCATATAATACTAAAAACATGAGCAGATGAGATATATGTGCGGGGTTGGTGTCTTGCGATGGTTTCCGTTGGCAGCGGCGGCGAAGAGGGGCGGGGTCGGGCCGCAGATTCCCGGCATCCCCCGTCGCCGCGTCCGCATGGCACTAGCCCAGGACGTTCAACCAGCCTCGGCCTCACGCGCAAGTTCTGCATGTGCCTGCCCGAAGTCAACCGCTGGCTGTCATTGTGATGCAGCATCTCTTCATTCTGCGGTACCTAAGGAGGTGACGGAGACTAGTGGTACGATGATCACTTAGACAGCTCCGACGGTAGGTATATGATAGACAGGAGGACCCAAGGACTCTTCGCGTCGTCAGGGAGACGATCTTCGTCCTCTCTTCATCATCATGGGACCGATGCCGTGTTTTTGGTTCCATCATCATTGGACAGGCAGCTCAACATTGCGACTGACCCGGACCAGTCTCCACCCTGCGTGACATGCGGCGCTGGAGTCACTTTGCCACAAACTAGATGGCTGCGGAACGACCGGGTGCTCATGAGACACGAACAACACACGCATGCCCTCGTCCTAGCCCGTCTAAGTATTCGTCCACCTGCTAGTCCACTAACGACTGCTCCCAGCGCCACAAAATGGACGTTTGCCACGCTGTAAGACACGGTCACCCAACCCTCGCTTACCCGGTCCATCTACCTCTAGTACCATGAAGATCCAATAGCTGGTGAAGATTTCCGCTTTTATTATCTTCTTGGTTTCATTGTAGACTGCACCCGCCTGGAAAACCCATCATGTCTCATCATGCGGGTACCTTCCTTATCCTCCCGGCCCATTGGCTGTGCTCTTCTGCAGAGTCCCGGGAACCTTGAGGCTGATGGAGGATCAAAGAAGCTAAACCCTCGGTTACGACCACACCCCACATCAGCTCCAGTCTCCATCAATGCGGGGCATCTTCAGCCTTCAACTATCTCGACAGCTATTCCGGAGCGGATGTCGACTTTTCTGCATCAAGCCTCGGAATTTGAATCTGCAAACCTGCTGCACCACATACTACGACAGTTGATATGCACGGCGATCATCTGAGAATCTCACCAGACTGCGGATACTCGTACATGAACGCCCAAAATTACGCGAAAGCTGATAGCGCTTTGATCTACTAAATCTCGTCGCTCGCAAATCGGTATAGTACATCTATTCAGTTGCGCTTAGACTGGTGTGCTACGCCTCGTTTAGCCTGTCAAGATGCAGGTTTTCCCCACGCATACAGTAACGAAGCCAGACGATCGAAGCACCGCGCTAAGCTGTAGATAAGAGCTACTAGTGCAAGTTCCCTTCTTGAGGATTTGGCCTTGTCGGTAGAAGGCCTCCATCGCTTGGCCATAGTAGGCTACTTCGTTGCTAAATCCTACTATGGGCAAGCAGGGCTCCCCCGCGATCGTGCACATCTCTTCCGTCACATCTTCCAATGAACAGCAAACCTGCAACAACTCATCCAGTATAATCTCGACCACACAATACGCCATTCTCTACTAAAATAGCATTGAGTAAGATATTTATGGTGTAAGGCAGTCAAGCTTCGTACATCTACCACCTAGATCCTTGTTGTAGGCTCGGTCCGAATACACACCTTAGGAATGCCGCCTCGCAATGCCACGCTAACTCTGCAGCAGTGTTTGAGAGGCTAATAATAAAGCAGAGCACTCTGGCGCAGCACGAAACGCGCTTCGTGGCCTGACAATTTGACTTTGGTGGTTTCAGGGTACAAAGTTGCGGTACGGTTCTTTGTGCTACACATTCTGTATGAACCGAGTAAGGGTTACCGTCAAGTGAAAGCCCTAGCGCCTCTCAAGCGCCTCCAAATAGTTGGTGCGCAACAAATTTGGTACTCTCAAGCTAACTCTTCCCGGTGTAGGCGGAAGATCCCACTCCGGAGGTGCATCATGCACTATTTTGACCTGCATCGACTACTCCAACGATCCATGGCACGCAATCATGCAGGGCCAATGTCTCTTGACAGCTCTAGTTTACTAGCAAGTCTCCATGTACATCTTCCGGTGCTTGTGGCGACAGAAACGGGCTAGCCATGCAGTCCGCTTTCAAGAACCTACATATATCCGTGCTGCTCGTACACGAGGGCTGTGCGACAAAGACGGTAACGCTGCTACCAAATTACTATTACTGTCGTACTCAACACATTTAACATGGTCTCCAATCCAGAGATGACCCCGATAATCCCACCACGGGCTCAAGATAGGAGCCTCTCGCCAAAAAGCGTCTCAGCTACGATCGATACGATGTCCATACCAAATCTACCGCAAGTCCTTCAGGAACAGAAAGAGGCTCGTCCTGCCACCCCATCATGTGCTGGAGCCAGCAAGAGTTTGCCGCCATATCAGAAACGGCCGCCAATTCGTATATTAGCCGCCTTCGTCGCTTTGAACCTCTCCATCTTTCTGGTCGCTCTCGATACGGTCCTCATACCTACGGCCCTACCAACCATTGCTCAGTCCTTCCAGATATCCGATTCTCTTTATGCGTGGACCGGTTCAGCATACCTTCTTGCCAATGCGGCATCAATACCCTTCTGGGGGAAGCTGTCGGACGTCTTTGGAAGGAAGCCGATTTTGCTGACGGCGAACTTTGTTTTTCTAGCAGGCAGCATCGTTTGTGCAGTCAGTATTAACGGCTACATGCTGGTCGCGGGACGAACGATCCAAGGCCTCGGTGGCGGTGGTGTGGTGGTACTGGTGCACGTTTGTGTTAGCGACCTATTCTCTATTCGAGATCGCTCCTTCTACATGGGGATGGTCGGAGCTGTGTGGGCACTCGCCTCCGCTCTCGGACCAGTACTTGGAGGCATCTTTGCACAAGAGCTAAGTTGGGAATGGTGCTTCTACATCAACATACCTATCGTTACAACGTCTATCGTTGTACTCTACTTCACGCTCCAGCTTCACAACCCTAGAACGCCACTTCTTAGCGGCCTCGCCTCCATCAATTGGCTTGGTACTTTCGTCATCATCACGGCGGCGGTTCTTCTACTCGTTGGCCTTCAAGTCGGCAGTAGTGAATCCTATACCAGCCCTATGGTCATTGCCTTCATCATATTCGGTTCATTGGCCTTTATCGCCTTTCCCTTTTCGCAATGGTGGGAGAGCAAGCGCGGAGGGAACCCCATCATGCCGCTGCGCATCTTCAAAGACATTAGCAATCTAAGCGCACTCGGAGTTTGCGCCTGCGACGCTCTGGTCTTCAACTCTGTAGCCTACTTCCTGCCGTTGTACTTGCAGCTCGTACTCGGACGTACCCCAACCATTACCGGCATTCTCATGCTGAGCGTTGCGGTACCATTAGCGATCGTGTCTTTTGTATCAGGCCATGTTATCGAGACGACCGGCCGCTTCCTCGAGGTGCTTCAAGCTGGATTGTTCTTCATGACACTCGGCATCGGCCTTCTCATATCCTTCGACACCACTCTTGATCTCGGCAAGATCGTCGGCATTCTGATTGTAGTTGGAATCGGATTTGGTCCCAACTTCGGCGCTCCACTTATCGCTTTGCAGACACGCATACAAGATCGTGATATTGCAACCGGCACGGCAGCATTTGGTTTCGTTCGCATGGTCTCCGGCGCTATCGGTCTAGTCGTCGGACAAATCATCTTTCAGCGATTGACTGCGTCCAAGTTGGAGACACTCTTAGACAGCGGCATTTCAAAAGAGTTTGCGAGTGCGCTTGCTGGTGGTGGAGCAATCTCTCATGGCGTCGACGTCAGCCAGCTTAGCGATGCGCAAATGGTCATCGTTCGCAAGGGCTTCATGAGAGCTTTGCGAGGCACATGGATCCTGTACACAGTCATTGGTGCAGTCGGCCTCTTGATTTCTTTCGGAATCAAAAGAACAAAACTACACCGGGAGTCCGCGTCGGTAGCAGTGTCCGAGGAGGTAGATGTCCAGGAGGATGAGAAGGCTTGGTGGATTCACTCATCCCCAGATGCTGAAACAGCTCCTCAGCAGAGCCCTCCCCGAACTGCATGGTGGCAAGAGTCTTCCCATTGGCTTCCTCAGGGAGGTCGTGTTGTCAATGGGACGACTGTGCCATGACATTGTCATTCTGGAAAGGACGACTGAACCTCAGAACCTCAAAACATCCGGGTTCCCCACTCCATCCCCACGCGAAAACTACCTTTCAGTTTTAGGGCAATGCAGGTACATCAAGTGATCGAGGGATCGAGGAAGCCGCTGCACTCGGTCCTCCTCGAAAAGCAGATGTCATTGTATTGACGCGACGCGCTTGGATACAAGCGACGAAGACCTAGGTCATGAGTGGATGACTGGGCGCAGACGAGCATAGTTGCCCGGATGAGAACAACGCCTGCCTTCCATGTGGATGATGCCAGGCCGAGAATATCGTACCCAGATTCTTGACAGATGGGGTGAATATCAGGATCTAAGTGGCGGGCCCGGACACACGAGAAGTTCTTTCTTGGTAAGAGGAAGCACACCCTACGGTAAAACCGGGAATGATAGGAGTGAAGCGCGTTTTTTCATCTGTGCACTGTTTGCTACCACAAGAGCATGCTCATACGATCACATTTTCAGATAAACAATTCAACATACGAACGTCACTCTTGGAGAATCCCTTACCGCGATGTTCTATACAGGCATCATCTTTCCTCGTTGTTGTGGCCTCGTACTTCGCACTCCCTTACCTGTATACGCATAATGATCATTCGGCAAAGTCTCTGGTCTACCAGGATCCTGCGTTGCTTTCGGCAGCGGATTCAACAGTCCCATCGTATCCGGTGCGACAGCCATACTCCCCCCTCCATTGATCTTTTGCACACTGCTCCATCGAATTGGTCTGCTGCTTTGCCTGTTGTGGTACCTGCATTCCTGTTACGATGGCCGTTTGACAACCGGCAAAAGGCGAAGCAGCTAGAGCAGGCGGACCCCTCCGATTTCGCAACCCTAGATTAAGCACTTGCTCCTCCAGCCGAACCGATGGTTGCGGGGCAGCCCAGTTTGTATCCCAATTACAGTCATATGGGGATTCGATGGGGGAAAGAGGTTCTTTGGGAGAATAAGCGGGTTCGCAATCTGGCGAGGAGTAGGGGCTGTGGACTAGCATGGGCCCATTTGGTGTAGCAACGGCGTGAAAGCCATGACAGGGTTTAGCAGAGTCGGGGATATGTTGTTCGAGCTGCTGAGAAGGCTACGGTAGTTGATTTGGAACCATGACTGTGCTCGTGGGAAAGTTTGGGGTTGTTGTGGAAGATGGGGATAAATGAGTGCGGCAGGTGTCGATGGCTTTTGAGGGGGGTGGTAACACATTCCCGTCGTCTGCGCCGCATGACAAAGATCTGCGGGATCGCTAGCAAAGTAGAGGTCGGACCGATCCCAATTTTTTTTGTATGAAAATCGTTTCTACGCTGGTGTGTCGTTCTGTCTCCTGGTAAAGTATGGGGCTACTTACACATTCTGAAGTCCTTGTACAGCTGCCGACGAGGGTGCGGCCAAAGCACACCAGCACCACGATATTCCACTGGCTTCACCATCCTGAATGGAGGGCTTACAGAATACAAATAGAGGAGGGGGGGTCCGATCAATGTTTGCGGATTTTCTTGGAGCGCATTTATGTCGTCCTTCTACCGCCCAAGACCAAGCGTGCCTAAGTCACAGGTGCGGGAGTGCTGCTGTTCAAGAAAGAAGTTACTACAATGTGCTTCAACATCCATAATGCGATGCGAGGAACGAGGATGATCGAAGACGGGAAGAGGAGAAGCGTTAGTGGCATACTCCGCGGTGTCGGCTACCGTCTAGCGGGATTGCGTCATCGCCTCGGCAAGACAATCGGGTCGCCATCTGCCTTTCATAAACTCTGGGTTTAACTGGGCTTTTACATGTTAGCCCTTAATTCCGCTATATTTCATTCACGCTTTACTCAGATCTAGATTCGACTCGCAGGGATTATTGCCTCATAATATCCAACCGCGGACCCAGCGTACGGCCGTATTGGTTCGCCGGGCTGATCAGTAAACACCACGGCAGACCTCGGGCCATCACTGTTGAGCCTATCAGGGCGCCAGATCTTTTTTCGGGATCTTGTCAAGCTGCGCTTTGTGACCAGTTACGAATGTTGAGTGATACGAAAGTCCGCAAGCAGTTTAGGGACCACGACCCCTAGTAACGGGGTTGTGGCGCGAAAAGTGCGCATAGCCGGGGTAAGATAACAAAAGAATCGCACATGGCTAATACATGATCCAAATGCATGTTTATTTTAGATACATTTCTCTGCTCTTTCGTTGAACCCTCAACAGTCGGAGAGTTTCTGCCGCTGCAATGACTACAGAACACCATCAGGGCCTAGACAATCACACACTCAGCGACCCAGAGAAAGACGCTGCTAATTATGAGAACGACGAGTCTCGCAACCACGACAATGAATCAGCTCGAAACACCCCTTTATCGGGAGACATGCAAGGTAGTGCAACTCAGGGCAATGAAGCAACACCGCCGTCAACGGAAGCCCACCTTGCAGACTGGGATGGCCCTAACGACCCAGGAAATCCTCATAATTGGAGCCACTGGAAACGAGTCTATCATGTTTCGCTTCCCGCTCTCTTTGGGTTCGCCGTGTAAGCTTGCCCCCTCGAGATTGCGGCTAAAACTGACAGTACAGTACATTTGGAACTTCTGTATACACCCCCGCTCTAGGAGACATTATGCGCGACTTCGACATTTCGCGTACGCTGGCCCTTGTAGGCCTCACCCTGTACACACTCGGTCTCGCTTTTGGCCCCATTCTATCGGCACCTCTCAGCGAAAGTCACGGACGAAAGCCGGTCTACCTAATATTCTTCCCCATGTCCATGCTTTTTACACTCGGTGCTGGCTTTTCCAAGAATATCGCTAGCATGTGTGTATGTCGGTTCTTCGCGGGTCTCTTTGGTAGCCCGGCGCTTGCTGTTGGCGCGGGAACGAACAGCGACTTGTTCCTACCTCACCGTCGTGCTTTTGCGACAAGCTGGTTTCTTCTAGCTCCATTTGCTGGGCCATCCTTAGGGTAGGTTAGCACATGACCCGACGGTGGAACTCGAATACTGACGAGTGCAGACCCGTGGTTGGAGGATTCATCGGGCAGTACAAGACATGGCAATGGACTCAATGGTGTATGCTTTTCGTCTCAACTGCTGTCTACGCTGTATCTTTGCCCATGTCAGAGACCTACAAACCGATAATACTTCAGAAGAGAGCAAAGAAGCTCGGTATGTCGCTCAAAGTGGACACGCCGGATATGAAGAGTGTGATCATTGTGAGACTTATTCGACCGCTTCACATGCTGTGTACCGAGGTGAGGAAAGGAACGAATTTGGAATGGTAGAACCCAACTAATAACTCGCAGCCAGTGGTTTTCTTCGTCTCACTCTACACCGGCTTCACCTTTGGAGTGCTTTTCCTGCTCTTCGCTGCATTTCCGTTCGTTTTTACGCGCCCACCATATAACTTCACCACGTCACAATACGGCTTAACATTTCTTTCGGTCGGTGTCGGTGTCATATGCGGCAGTTTGACAACTATGATCGTCGATATGAAGATCTACCAAAAGAAGTATCGCGAGGCCAAATCAGCAGGTCTGTCCCACGTTGAGCCTGAGCATCGTCTATACACAGCCATGATCGGCTGCTGGGGCATAGTGATAGGTCTTTTCTGGTTCGGATGGTGTGGCAATCAGGGAGTTCATTGGGCACCCACCGTACTTGGTGCAATTCCATTTGCCTGGGGAAATATCTGCGTCTTTGTATGTTCCTTGAACATATCTTTAAGTGACTCTGGCTGACCTCACTGAACTAGACATCTTCGGCACTTTACATCACTGATGTTTATGGGCCAATGAACGGCGCATCGGCTATGGCGGCGAATGGCATTGCAAGATATCTACTGGGTGCAGTTTTCCCTCTATTCACTGTGCAAAGTAAGTCATCCTGTTTCCTCACCCAGCTCAGTGACATATTGACAACCTTTCAGTGTACAATGCAATGGGTATTGGCTGGGCTACATCGCTTCTCGGTTTCTTTGCTACCCTCATGATACCAATACCTTTCCTCTTCTTCAAATACGGCCCACGCATTCGCGCGCAGAGCAAATATCCTGTTGCCATGTAGTAACGAAATAGGTTTTCGGGAAGTCAAGCATTGGATTTTCACTTCACAAGTTTTGTGGCCTGCTGGCTTCAGTGAATAGCAGCTTATCATCCCAAGTTTTTAATATTTACTTCTGTCCATGAGGCGCCATCGCTTGCTAGAACTTATGTTGAATGTACCCCCACATGGTGCGGGCAGCAGCCATCATCATAGTTGAGCCACTTCCAGCAATTATCGCATCGTCATTGACCAGAACCGTACTATCTCATTGCGCTAATGATATAGTCACGTCACTCCTGTCGACCCTTCTGCCGGTAGCAGTTGGTACTCGCTCTCCCATCACCTAACGGCTAATCGCCCGGCTGCACGTCATTTCAAGCATTTTCTGCGTGATTACAATCTCCACTAGCGCGGCTATCCTCACACATTTTAGATTGATGATTAGGTTCAATGTGCGGACTAGTCCCTTCCACTCAACTTATAGCGCGCATCCACAGGGTAGTATCGTGCGCGTGGATCGTATCTCCGCCACGAGAATGCTTACTGCTTCTTCTCTTCTGTCATAGATTGATTGCGATTACTGAACCATAGAGAAGAGCCTGGCCTCGTGGCATGATGCGTGAATTCTTGGCTTTGGATTAGTAGACGTGTTTGCGTTGTTAATTGAGACTCATTGCGCTGTGACACCAGGTTTGGGAGTATATCAAGGAAGATAAGCTTGGTGCCTGTTGTCGGTGTATGCGACCTTGTCTTATTACTAAGTTAGTGCGCCTGTAACGTAACAGCATGACATGATTACCTCGATACATGGAATGATCCGATGCTTGTGTTGCGCAGTACTAATACCGGGTGCCAAGTTTGCGGTAGGATTAGTTATCTAGTTGGGCACCTCGTACGCGGCTGCCAAGTTTCCCGGAAGGCACAGAACGGATAGAAATCGCTACTGCTTGTTTGGCTCACAGTTGTTTTGGCCACGACAAGTCGATTTGATCGTAAGATCAAAGGCGTGACTTTTTGAAATAGCAATTGCGGATTCATGTAACTTGTGTATAAAATAGTGAGTAAATGGATTTTCACTGTATTCTCAATACCTAAGCGAAAGCGGATACGCACATCGCAAGACGCTTTGCAGCACCTTGGCTTTGAGCGAGTGTCATAAAATAAAGAAAATACTGAAATTATCGACACTGGTAGTAATACCGGAATACCGAAGATGTGGAAGCGAAAGGTTCGGAGGCAACAATCGGACCGCTGGGCCGATATTTTTCAAGGGCCGACAGCCCGTAAAGTTTAGACTTGCGCCAGCACGACATCCAGACCGACTGCAGTTCGATACTCTAGACAGAGCACGCAATTGTTCGTTCTGGTCAATCCCCGTGCATCGCATTTGCCGCATGATGGCTGTCGGTTACTGCATTTGTTCAGCCGTTGACAGAGGTACTGCAGAAATTGAACTCACGGGTGCCCACCACAATTGGAACAAGTGTCGATCACGAGAGCTAGAGGGTGTAGGGAGAAGCAAGGAGGAGGCGGAGGCTGAGATCGGACTGAGGACGAATCCTGCTGTGTGGGAAGCGCCATGATTGGATCTGAAAAACCTTTCGGAATGGAAAATGGGATTTAAAGGGGTAAGTGAAAGGGGTGAGAGATCGACTTTAACGAGTTGAAGAGTGTGTCTGGGGACTTTTTATATCTTGAAATACAGATTCTTATAAGTCCGAGTCCGACGTGGTTTTATACAAAGTGCAGCACCAATGCTGCACTTCTGATACCCAATTTCACGATGTGTTGTGCAATTCATTCGGGTAATACGGAATCATGGATGCTGTGACCACCCAAAAATCGAAACTTGGATGGCGTGGTAGTTGGACGGGCCTCAAGGGGCCGAGGCGACCTTCTCATAATGACGCAGCTCTATCAGCAGATTTGAACACCGCACTCATTAACGTAGTTTCATGGCATCTACCCTGACAGCAACCTCACACTCTGGTATGAATATTTTTGTAGCTCAGGATACAGGATTTAAATCAGCTGATCGAAAAGAGCGCAGTGCCAGCTAATCGCATTGAGCATCAGAGGCGGATCCCTTTGGAACACCAAGTTGCACTGACATACGTCGTATCCGACCACGAGAAGTGGTGATTCGCCTCGAAGTTGAGATCGCTAAGTGAAGCTCGAAACTGTATCCCGAGAAGTTGGCCAAATCCTGACTCCTCCAATCGTTCGGGGTGATTGAGCCAGGAAACACGGATAGAATCGCAAAAGCCATGATGTAACACCGTCTTTGAGAAAACGTCCCTCACCAAAGGTGGGGGCCTTTGGTTATGAGCAAGGCTTATGCTGCTATGTGAGCAGTAAGGCCGTGTCTTGTCGCACTGCCAACGATCCACTCATTGGACGATGGTCATATTCCCTCATAGAGGGTTTGAAACGTACCAGTCACTGAATGAGGTGCCAATGATGTCACATGGTCGGTTAAAGCCGGAAAATGATGCCAAAGAGCTGAGTACGTGGAAATCAAGCCAGTCCATCTTGCTGCATTAGTTTTGGCACTTGATAACGACACCGTGGTGGGAAGTTTCATTTGTTGTGGTGTTTCCCCGCATTTCGTCTTGCTTTAGACCTGGACATTCCATCAAGGTGACGGAGAGATATCTTAGATATATGAGCTTTTATGCATTTTATCGTCTTGTCGTACTTCTTCAGCAAAGACGAACGTCTGATGCTCAAAGTTCAGTGAGGTTGACCAATCTCGTGACATAGAGGTAGCTTGGTTCCCTCCTGCATATAACGATGTTGAGGCGTGCCGAGAACCAAATGAAAGGTGACACGATATGCCGCAAGATCCATCTGGCGTGGTCGTTCACTGACCAACCCGATAATGAATACAAGAGTGAGTTGTCAAGTTAGAGTGACGGTAGAGGTATTTCGGCAAAGAGAATCCGTTATTAGGTGAAAGGCGGGCATGTCCAAGTATCTTTTCGCAATGACTCCTCGACAATGCAAACGCATATCAGAAGGATAGAGCAGACCTGCATGAGTTATCAGGGTCACGAACTGACGTCACATGAGTGCACAAAACGAACGTTACACTAAGCGCACAAGACTTACTAACGAGAGACGTAGTTCGAGTCGAAGTTCCTTTCGTGGCTGCCGTGCGATCTCACGCCATGCATGAACCTCAGGATAGAGAGGGTATAACGCCCCTAGCGCGGATCCCTTTACCCTTGTGGCAATTTACCCCACCATATCGAGTGTAGATCAAAGCCATACTTGAAATTCATCTCCGATACGACGAAAATCCGATATGATGCGTGGGCATGAGGAGCCATCGCGGCCAGAGTCCGCTTAATAAGCACGTTAAGAACTTGGAAACATCTCCAAACTTTGGGGGGCGGGGTACTTGAGTATTTAGTGACGATAATCTGTATCGTCGAACATATATAGCAGTGGTGGAACTTTCCATGAACACTGCGCGATAACTGTTACAGAACGGCACATCCTGCTGAATTTTGCGAAGGGCAGAGGGACTAGTGATGAATGGACAGAGAAGGAGAGAGCGGAATATTCTCCTACGTGGGTCAGGTAGTAAACCTGCAGTTTCCTTCCCGAAACCCTGATGCCGTTACGTTTTTGTACTAGCGTCTTGGCAGTGACCCCGAGACGGTAGGAGCCTACAAAACTGTTTGGTCACTTCGCGTATTTGCGAACAAAAGAGCAGGACGACTGCCCCCCCCCCCCCCCAAGACACTATTTGGGCAAGCTAATGGATTATCTCACTGGTCACATCAGAAGCAAATGTGGAAGAGGAAGGACAACAATATATCGCCGCATCACTCGCTCAAAACAGCTGACAAGGCATAGCCTTCGATCCAAACTCTTGCTACTTAAAAGCAAAGAAAATCGCAATTTTGTTCTCTGTGGGGGCATCCTTAGGATGCAGAAACGCTGCTTCCGTATCTTATGGTGGCTTTCTAGAACTGCAATACGATGGCGAAACCATCGACGTAGGCGTCACGAACCACCACATCTTACGAGCGGACAAGATTGCAATCCCTGTCGAAGGCCTTCGGCCAGAATTCATGCAACTGCCACCAGTGGTTTCTCCGAGTAGTGACGACATCGCGAGATACATCAAGGCTCTGGACCTGACATACTAGAGCTCAACGAAGACACCAGGGACCCTAAATCCAAGAGCCTTGCTGTCACTAGCGATAGGATCCGGGAAGTAAGGATGAGTATGCGCAAGGAGAGGGAAGAAGCAAAAACTGCTAGGAAACGAGCCACACATCTCGACCGTCTCGCGGGAAAAGTCTTCGCAACGTCGGGTATCCGTAGTAGACCCAACACAAGACAAGATCCGCATATCCTAAATCCAGAAGACTTCGCTGCAGCATTAAACGCGCAACTACAATGGAATGTGGATTGGGACTTGTTTCTGGTGGACAGTGGACGGACACGCTCGCTACTATTCCCAAGAACAAATGACAGATTGGTGAAGGTGGCAGGGTACCTGATGGGAGAAAGGACCACGATCGAGGAAGATACGGCCTATGAAGTCGTCAAATTGGGCTGTACATCCACATGCACGTGGGGCCTTCTGAGCCCCGCAGAATCACTGCTGAATCGCGACGCCCCACTCTGGTCTTTCAACCCAACCGAGAACGTATTCTCCACAGTCGATAAGGCACATAGGGTTTTCCGTCACTGTACCGTGTCATGCGTGCTGTTCCCGTAGTAGCGGCAGTCGGAGAGGAGGTTCCGGTGGCTACGATCCCAATGAGAGGGGAGTTGAAGTAATCGTATAGTTTTTGTGGTAATGCGGTGGACGTGGAAGGCTGCAACTTAACGCTCATCTCCGGTACGGCGGGAGCATTGGAATAATTCATCGGAGGGGGGGCAGAGGTGAAGGGGAACGGGAAAGGGGAAAGTGGGTCTGGACAAATACGCGATACGATGTGGACGCAATGGGTATTTTCAAAGGGGGTCCTGGAGTACTTCAAACTGTATGAATCATGGTCGGTTTAGCAGGTGGGTGAAACCACCAGGTACCGCCGTGTTACAGTATATTGTTTACCAATTGTGTCTAAGGCGATTGTTATAGCACATCCATTGCTTTTATTACTGTTGCAATTCTATTGCGCTGTGAAATCTACCGCTGTGGCATAGAAGTTACTGATAGAAGAAGAATAGAGAAATTATAAGGAACATGTCATCAAGCCACACAACAATCCACGCACTGCATATGCGACTGGCATGTTCTAAGACTCGTTGCAAATTGCAAACGGGTTATTTTATATCTCTGCGTCGATAATGTACATACACCAGCCAGCCCGCTACGCGCATATCCTCTACTCTCCATCCTCAGCATCCACATAGTCTTCGTCACTGCTAGACTCGAAACCTCCATCTTCGCCTTCAGAGTCATCTACATGTTCAATCGCGGGAACAAATTCTTCATCGTCATGATCGTCGTGATCGTCCTCCTCTTCCTCACCAAAGTTACCCGGAGCATGTCGCGCCACTTGCGGTCGGAGGGAAGGGTCGTCTTCGCCAGAGAGGACGCGGAAGAAGGGATGGTTCTCCGTGAGTGGTTTGCCGCTGGTGATGAACCCCATAGGCGTGTGCTCAAAGTCCTGACCCTTGCGGCGCAGTGAGATCCATTCGTGAACTGGAAATGAGTTAGTGAAAGGCGCGATAGTAGATTTGCGGGGAACACTTACGGAAACTCAATGGCTTCCTTGCAAACGGAAGTTTGTCTGGGTGCTGAGACAGGTCCTCGCCAAGTCCGAGATAGCCAAGAAGTTCGTGATACTCATCCCACTCGATGTATAGGCGCCCAGAAAATAGACCTAGCTCTACCCTGAGCCATACGGGGGCTTGGAAGTCGATAGGCAGAGAAGGTGTAGCGTAGTAGTCGAGCTGGTTAAAATGCAGCATTCGACGGGTAACTGGGGCGGCATATGCGATGAGATGAACCATGCCACTGGCCTGGAACAGTTGCGAGTCTCGTACAATGGGCAGGAGCTCGTCGGCTTCCTCTGGACTGACCATTAGAGCCTGGTGGCTGATGGGGCTCCAGAGAATCCAGTGTGAAGGGCGTATGTAGTTATCGTTCGGCTCACATGTCTCGATCGTGCGGCTGAACTGAGCTGTGATCCATAGGCCGGACTTCATGGAGGGATTGACCGTGTACTTCAGCCCTAGTGCAGTACGTGCGAGAGTCGTGAACATGGGCCGGTACGCATCGCTTCCAGCAACTAGCCTTCCATGTGTAGCGAAGTATAGCACGTCCTCGCATAGTCTCATCACCCTAGAAGCTTTGAATAGCAAAGCCTGTTGCACTTCACGCACGTTTTCCACCTCTACTTCGACTTCGCGCTCCGCCTCACGCTCCTGCTCAATCTCCACCTCTTCCAGGGCTGAAGCATGTACAGCAGTGCCGCGATCTTGAAAGTGCTTCCTGCGTTGCTGCAGTTCATTGGAAATTCCCTTCAGGAGAGGATGCCACACAATCGCTTTCGCAGCACCATTCTGACGCTGGCTCTTTGGCTGATAAAGCTGCTTCAACGTTAGTGCTTCCTCAATGCGCACCTTGGCCAGGAACGAGTCTCGTGACAGTGAGTCCTGCAGATAATGAGGATATTCTAGCCGTGATTGCTCTTGCTGTAGGTACCGTGACGTCTGGGCAAAGAATGATGGCTCATACTGCTCCATAGTATCGCATGTTTGGCCAAAAACCCAGTGAAGAACGTCGCCAGAAGTCGGGCAATAGAATTCGTTGGCGTTTCCCAGGCGGTCCAATATCCCTTGATGCACCTCCGAAGGAGAGTAAAACGTGATCGACTGAGTTTGGCCAAGTAGGCGCAGCCTCATGGCTGCCTGGACGAGTGCGTCTTTAGTCGAATGTTGGCCGAGGGTCAGTGCCGCTCTCGCATAGGGCGGAAACTTGAGATCAGTCCCTCTGCAATGGCTCTCATCCAAGTACACGACACACCGTTCTAGGTTGTCGATAAATGGAGAGGCCACTAAGGGAACACACTTGTTTGTACGATACAGTACCCATGCGCGGTGGTCGTCTTCAAAAAACACGGCCGCTGCTGCTTCTTTGTCCTCTTCTAACCAGGCCTTGACGAAGTCTCTATTCGAATGCTCTAAAACCTGCGCGCCAGCATCGATAAGAATCCTGATCGGACCGTATGGGGTGTAAGGAAAAGAGCCGTTTGTTCCACGATAACCTCCCCGATGACTATCCATCTGCACATAGCCCTTGGGATTCGCGAGGTTCCACAAGAAATCCGTCTCGGTCCAGCGGGCTCCGTTCGGGAAGATCATGCGAGCAT
This sequence comes from Stemphylium beticola, assembly GCA_029100535.1. Lineage (NCBI taxonomy): Eukaryota > Fungi > Ascomycota > Dothideomycetes > Pleosporales > Pleosporaceae > Stemphylium > Stemphylium beticola. Next base: position 20,935 of record JARBXR010000167.1, on the reverse strand, counting down.
ACGACTGGTTGCGAGGCGCAAGCAAGTAGAAAGGGACCTCGGCGTTTGTATGAGCTAACTGGGGGAGATCTTGCTGTTGGATCAAAAGAGGCAACTGGTGCCTGGAGTCGTTGGTACCCGAAAATCCGGTGACACGAGGTCCAGATTTTTTTGTTTTAGTGGCTACTGAGGGGAAAAGATTCCAGCCAGAGGCTTGAAGCTTTAGTCTGAAAGTCTTCGCGTACTTCGGGAACACGAAGTTGTTCAAATAGAAGTCGATCAGAGGAGCGCTCGACCGGACCACTTGATGAAGCTCGCATAGTTGTCTCGTATCCTCGGCATTTATCGAAGCATAGTCCTCTAGCTCCCTTGATATGACGCAGCCCTTCGGAAACCATTTCTCGTACTCTATGCTCGGCTCATCGGTCTTGACGAGATGTTCAAAAGCTTCCTTGAACTGGCGGATACTGATACCTCCGTAGTAAAAAGATAGGCATGTCAGAGTGATGGCGACGTCAGGATGACCCCATTCGGCCGTAGGAGATGGTACACCCTTTGCTAGATATGGTACCGCAATGGGCGCGCGCGTTGGATGAAGCCCGTATTGCACATTCCAGCGTTTCCTCAAGGCGGTGATCAGTATGCGGTGAACAAATAAGCCACGAAGTAGGTTAATTGTCCGCATCAACGTCGGTCGGTCTCGGAAACAACTTGACACCCTAGAAACGACCGGGCTACGGACGCTTGGATTCGAAATGTATGCTTCGATGTCTTTGTTGGTTTCGAGAGAATATTCAGCGCATGGCAGAATAGACGGGGTCTGGCCTTTGCAGACGATCTTGACGAGGAGTTCGATGAGGCAATCTTCAGCATCCTTACGGAGGAAGTAGATCAGAGGGTAGCCATCTGTACCGCGCTTCACAACCTCAATGCTACGTGGAAAACGCGATTGGACTGTCGATGAAAAGTCTTTGACGAGATGAAGCACAGCCTGCGTGACTTGCCAACGCATCGGGTGGCCGTCTATCGTTGTCTGGGTGCCAGAAGGATATATGAGTTGCGTCCTGATCGCTAGCGATACATCGCACTCGTCCAGGATATCCCTCGAGTGCTGATCAAGCCAACTCTGGATTTCAATCATCTTGGAAGCTGTCTCAAGATGACCGTCACAAAGCTGCTGCAGCCCGCTCAGCTTGAACGAAAGATTATGCTCAGGTAATGCAAGCAGCACACCTCTCCGATCTCTCAAGTCAGTAAGCATCTTGCCGTAAAGACGTACCAAGCGCTCTTTTGGGGGTGTCTTGCGAGAGAAGGGTAAGTGCATTAGTTCGCGGTTGACCAAACCTCCAAGCTTAATCTGCATGACCTGCGCTGACTGTAATAGAAGAGCTCTTGGGACCACGACGCGAGCCAGGTCCGATTGGTTGGCGAGCATTGTGGCCACCATGGCTATCAATGGTGAGAAAAGTACCTAATGAATGAAGTAAAGCAAAAACTTACGGAGAATGCAGGAAGTCTTTCCTTTACCCATCAGAAGTTGTAGAACAGAGTTCTGACCCGATTCTGGCGAGACGGTAGCTATAGCGACATCTACTTGCTCTGAGCGGAGAAGAACGTCACCGTCGATCTCTAACAGCAACCAATCCGGATGCTCCAGCGGAATCCAGTTGGTATGGCCTTCGTTCGAACATTCTTCCAGCTCTTGCTGCTTTTTATCCCTCTTTTGTGCATCATGGATACGTAGAAGCTGTTGTAGCTTTGTTACGGCAACGCCTAACGCAACAAGTCCCTCCTTTGTACCTGCCCCGAACTGCGTTGTTGAGGACTCTCGAAGCTCAGTAAGCAGATCAACCATTGTCATCCTAGGCCAAAGATCGACCATTTGCAACCATTTTGCTTGCGGATCGCCAGCGTGAAGATCAGATCGGATGCGATCGGCAACTGAAGTCACAGTGTTCTTCGCTGCGAATAGCTGTTCTGCCGAAACTTGAGGGGAGGCTCGATAGGGTACCTTTTCATTTTTCGTCATATGCCTCTCAAGAGCGTCGATACTGGCATCGAGCTCCATTGCATACCTACATTGCACGAAAGAAGATGGGTCTTTGAACTTGGCCACGACGCTTCGGAGAATCAGAATCTCTCGCGACTGTACAACGCCTGTGCCAGAGTGACGAATCTCTTTGTCTTGAGCGACGTTCGTGGAAGTATGGTGAGTGCCTGCACCATGCATGACGACTCTAGACCTGTCACTGGAATTCGCGCCATAACTATCCGGGCGACGAATGATGTTACCGGACCTGACACTAAGAGCGCCAGCGTATGGTGTGGCAGATGAGATCACCGGAGAGCTGATCCGGGTGGCATCATCGGATATCCGACCTTGGAGCAGACGCGAGAGTGACACATTGTCATTAGCCCTTATACGTGTCGGGTAAGTCGCACAAATGGAGTGCGTAGTATCTGGGACCAATGGCGACAATGGATCATTCCCCGCTGGCTCAAGAACGGCACTGTAAAGCATATCTTGCACCTGCTCTAGATACAGAGATAGCTCATGATTCTGTGTAAGACGAACCCATTCGGGTGTGACGTCTGCTATAGCACGCTCAATGTCAATGTGCGCCGCATCGACCGTAACCAGCTTTTGCAGGTCGATATCGGAAAAAGGCCATTGCTCTGCAATCGACTTGGCCAGTCGTTCGCAAGCATTATCAACACTTGGGCCGTGTAAGCTCTCCGCTTTGACAAGTTGTGAACGCTTCTTGAATCCAGCCTCTGAGAATGGCATACGTGCTTTAGCCATCAGCGAGACAAGGTATGACGTTGGTGGTGCCCCATCTGCCCGGAAATGATAGTACGCAGCATGTTGTGGTGCAGAGAGGGCACGGATCTCTGGTCGAACAGACAAAAAGACCAAAACGCGAAGCAAATCCAGATTTGCATCAGCCGAAAATGCGAGTGCGCACAAAAGAAACATGAGCCCAAACTTTTCGTTCCCGTGACAGCTCAAGCACCTCTGAGCAAGCGCACCCCACTCTGCTCGAATGTCTACACCAAGGTGATCACTGAGTAAGATTTTCCGGTAGAGTTTGTCGTAACCGCCTATAACAGGAGCGTCTTGTAAAAGCGTGCCCAAGGTAGTTTCCATAGTGCAGGGAGTGTACGGATTCAGTAGCAGTTTCGATATCACTTGTACGTTCACGCGGTCTGTTGAGGCGACACGAGTATCGCGGGTGCGATAGACCGTGTCCTGGTTGCCGTCATCTAGTTGAGTTGGAACGCCGGATCTCATTTGCGCGCGAGCAGCGAGATGAACAGCTTCTGTAGGCATCTCAGATACCTGTTGAACAGGCCGATCGAGAAAGAACTGAGAGAGATTGGAAGACTTCCGCAATATTCTGGCAACTACAGCACCATAACGGTCGTCTTGCATGTATGTGGTGCATTGAGCGTTCCAGAGTACAGTCTCCATGCACCTAGCATCCTTCGGATAGTACCCTCGTTCAGGCGACAGAGCTGCAATGCGTCTCAGAATGTTTATCTGACTATCTCGCAGTGGATTCCAGGGTTGATATGCTGCAGATTGAAGAAGGTAGAGCGCCTCCTCCGTTCCTGTTCGCTTCGTCAGGGGATCAGGAATGATGTGCGATGTATAAGCATGCAGTAAAGCTTTGGTATAAAGCAGGTGTGGCTCCGGGGCGCAGTCGACGCGCCCAAGCACATCATTGATCGCGTACTTCAGATAGACGCCGTCACTCATCTCTATCTCTACAGACACGTGGGGTCCGTCCTTGGAGACCTGGAGATCTCCTGTTGGGACCAGAATACTCCTCTGACGGCGATTTGCTATGGATTGAATCAATATCATATTCCTGAGACCATACCACGTTCCTGCGTCTTGGTTTTGCGGGATGAAGGCGCCGAGGCGTGGCGACTGCAGTAAGCCCTGTGGATTGATAACAAAGCTGAGTTCCATGCGCTTGAGCTCAACCTTCACCTTCCCATCTGTCGATGCAAAGACCAATATTTGGGATGGGAACTCGAAGTTGGTGAAAATCCGTGTAATGTTCTGGACCAACTCGCTTCCTGGATCGAGTAAAATTACTTGATTCGGCTTTTGGAAGCGACAAATAGCATGACAAGCCCCAGAAGGATGGCGTTGTATCCACCAATTCCCGGGCTTGAACATCCACGGATCTTTCTGACGAATTTCAATTTGACCGCCATGGACGTGAAGCCAATGGTAACAGTTCTCCACTAATGGCGTTGGGAGATCGGGTCGGAAAACTTCCGACGGAATGAACTCGAGCAGCTCGCCTTTCTGATCAGCGCGAATCAGCAAGCGACCGTTGACGAAGCCTAGGTGTATCCGATGGCCATTCCGAATTGTCTCGCATAATGTAAACTCCATGCCCCGGAGTGGCGATGGGTACACGATCGGGTTCCGTGTACCGAAGATGTGACGGAAAGCAGGGTGCGTACGATAAGACAACGGGAGCGTTCCCATTTCCTTTCCATCTATCAACAGAGTACCGTAGAGGTAGTTGTAGTGCACAAAATAAGAGTGCTCCCCAGTTGTGGGTCTGAGCTCGAGAGCCATCCACCAAGTACCGGGAACAACCTCTAGCCCTGTGTCGGTGACCTCGAGATCATCAGGGACATGCCATACATCTTTCAGTGTTGTCATAAACATCTGAGGATGTGCTAGAAGTGTACATCGGATGATGTCGCGATTGTCGTAAGCAAATAATACATCCTGGACAACTGCATTGCGCAAGCCGTACGGCATGCTGTCAAAATTCCCGGCAAGGTTATAGTGGACGGAGATGGACGCGTCAAGCCAAACGCGCATATTATCGGGGGTCGCTAGCAGTTGATCGCCGGTGTGAAGGGTACGCCGGCACAATAGGGACGCCCATATCGCCGACTGCAAAACGCTCGAGTCCTCACAGAGGACAGCCTGCAACTCCCTTCGCCAGCCATCAGTTATCTTCCGAGCTTGGCCAAGAAGCCCCATGCTCAGATCTTCAACCGATGCGCTCATGGTCAGAGAAGTGATCTTGAGTAATATCGTAATTAGAATCTCCATTTGCAGAGGCTCCCTCCAGTTGCGCTTGATTGCTTCTAGCCGATAGCGGACCTGTTTCAATATTCCAGTCGAGAGATTATCGTCCAGTAGAGAGCGGTGGACGTCTGTGTAGGAAGAAACCCCATCAGAGCATGGTCCCTGCTGAAGTACGAGACGCAACACAGCTACCCATGTGGATTCGGACGAGAAGTTCAGGTTGGTTGATCCTAGTTCTCGGAGGAGATCAACCCAGCGTGAATGCTTGCCTACCAAAAGGCCTTGAAGAGCCATGAACTCATGCACGCTTACCCCCTGTGGGCACCTAGCTTGACTTGCTTGTACCTGACTTGACGTCGGCCAGGTAGCATAATCAAGGTCGAGGGTTGAGAATGGCGAATTTGGGACATCCCTCAAGGGAAAGTGATGCCAAAACGAAGCCTTGCTTGATCGATCTGTCCAGATGGCACCGATCTTGTCGTAGTACCTTGGCTTCAGACCGCATGTGCGGATGATCTCTGGCAACCCAATCGGGAAGCCCCAACTGGCGTAGTGGGACTCCAAGTGAGCTTTCTTGTACGATCCCAAGGTCACATGGCAGCTAGTGCTGTTCTTGTACGACTGAAGCTGTGAATAGTCGCGGACTATCGATATGCGGTCCAACTCTTCAAGGGGCGGCTGGCAGAGGCGAGACAGGATGAGCCAAGTAGCATCGCGGTAGGCTGCAAACACCTCTGGGCATTGCAGCTCAAAGATGGTTGCCTTCGCGGCTGGCTCATAGCTTGGGAGGGGGTGTTCGAAGATCCGGATCCTCATGTGTTTCAACTTGTTGTTAAGATCGTGCCACTCGCAAGGCAGCCGATGGCGCGACCCAGCTACACGAAGATCCCAGTCCATGACAGGATCATAGATACACTCCTTCTCGTTCAGTCTGAGGAACATCTGTTCATACTCTGCACTCTTCTCTTCCCATTCAGCTTGCTTGTTCATACATGCTGTATCAGCTGCGTTTTCGATCTCTTCGCGCATAGCTGTAAGTTTACCGTGCATGTCATGACCATCATAGAATCGCGCGGCGAAGCAGTCATCTGCTGGATCATCGAAGATGGTGTTGCTGTGAGTGGCCGAGTGTGGGCGGCGTCGAGCGGCCAAATGTCGTCGTACAACTTGGGCACGATCCATTTCTTCAAGCGTGAGAAGCTCGATGGGATCAAGTATATCCGCATCAAAGCCGGGATGATAATCTCGAAGTAGCGGGTAGCAAGTGACAGCATCGCTATCCATGAGAACCCATAGCTCCATCACGTGAAGCAGCTGTTGGCTCTTCTGGTACGGATAGGCTGGGTTTCCTGCACAGATCCTGTCAACGTATTCCCGGATTGTCCTACTAAGTTCGATGGCGCCGAGACCGTCAGGGTGTACAGATCGCTTCGCAGGCAGGACGAGCTCTTCGTGGTACTGAGATGAGGCAATCTGACTGGAGAGGGCCTTCATGTAAGGCTTCATAGAGGTCGCAGACTCTTCGTAATCGCTGAGGTGCTCGGCAGCTGTCCGCTGACGAGGCCTTGGAAGTGAAGCATGCTCTGCTAAGACACCGCTCAGTACTCTACTACTATTGGTCAATCGCAACCGAAACTCGTTGAAGTTCGCCCGTTGACGCAAGACAGGCACGAAGCGTTCCCGCAATTGCTTGTGGCTTCGCCAGACTTGCTTCAAGTACCCACCCGTTGTCGCAAGCACTCCCTCAAAGTCGCGTTCCAAGTATAGCTCGATTTGAGACCGGCTGCCCGTCGACGATGTACTAAAGCTGCGGATGTCGGAACTCAGTTTCGCGAGACGGCGCCCTAGCTTCTGGCGAAGGAAAAAGGCAGCGTCAAGAGGTAGCTTTCTCAATGCGTCTTCGAGAAGTTGTGCATGGACTAAACACATGATAGTCTTATAGGAGTGCCTGCCTTGTACAGCACCCAAGCTATGATACAGATACCGCTGAACTGCTACTCGAAGAACAAGATAGAAAGGCGATCGCCTCCATGGCTTGCGGGCGTCGTCGAATGTGGCCATATCGCGGACGCGCTTTCGTAGTCGTGGCACCTGTATCAGGGCTCCATTGGCTTCCAATATTGACAACAGCAGCCCGGATATGATTGCAGGATTACTGGTGTCTCGGATCTCGGGGATCTTCGCCGCTGCTTTCCAGGTCACAGCAGCAAATTTGGTGACGTATTCACTGCTGGTCTGCTCGATGAACGTCGCGAGCGCGTCTCGGAAGGGTTCCTCGTTGAAAGTGGTCTCCGGGATAGAGACCGCGGAGCCGGGGACTAAATGGAACCATGTGAGCGGTTTGCACAAGTCTAGTCTGGACGCGCAACACTTACAGTCCCACTGGAGCGCGCCCTTGGCGGCGAGCACCTTGTCGGCCGTGGCAGATGTCTCAAAAGCTTCGAATACAACGGAGCGCTCATCAGCAGTGCTAATAGAGTCAGCGACAAATACGGGCACGCCACACTTGCACTTGCCTAGCTTGGTGATATAACAGTAATGCACAATTCTGGGGCGCCATGTAAAGGATAAGCATCTTGCGAGGGCCAAGATCCCCGAGTTCCTTCATGAACGCGGATTTGCTGATAGACCCATCAATGTTGAGAATTTGACATGACAGCAACGTGTCGCGCAGGCCATAGACGACAGGCTGCAAGTTGGCGTCAATGTGCGGGGTAAGCCTTACAACAGCGTCCAACATTCGCTTCAGCAAAGATTCTTCGACGTAGTGAAGGTTTCCGTCTTCTTTGCCGGGCACGTTTCGGGGCAGGGCGACGTGGTTGTACAGCTGTTGTAGGAATGGTGTGCGGTCGGCATACGCCATGATGGCTCAGAAATTGCCTGCTGCAACGGGGCAGCCGGCGAGAATGATAGTAAATGACGAGTTCGCAATGGGGACAGGGTGCGTTATGCGAAGGTACGGGAGGTGATAATAGGTTCAGGTGCTGATACGCGCCCGTCAAAGGGGCGCGGTACCAGGTCTGCTTTGCCAAGCATGGCAAATTTTAGGCTGTAGTACCAGTGTGCGCTTCGCGGTGAAAGTGAGTGATGATCAGTGAGCCTTGCAGGGAGAGAAGGATGATATGAAAGGGATAAGGCTGAGATGATGCATCAGCCCAGCCTTACGCAGTTACACACGTGGGCCGGGTAGGTCGTCGCAACGCTCGAACGGCCGCGAGCAAAGATGCGAGCCACACTATTGGCGTTCGGAATGTAAGGCACTCGTGAACTCGTGGTCTTGTACAGACACTTTGGCGAAGCGTCTGTGGCAATGTGCGCTAGAGACGGGTAATCGCAGGCTCGTCGCCCCTGCAATTGTAGAAGAGCTAGATAGAAGGATGCTAGAAGCCTGGCGCATACATGGAAAGAAGCATCGGGATGCTCCGGTGAGCTCTAGGAGACAACGAAATCTTTCTGATGACAAATTTGAAACTGTGAATGAAAAAGACATGATGAGACGGCCCAGGCATTGGGCAGGTGGCCAGAGAAAAAAACCGGAGACTGCTGGCCAATCTTCGCGACATGATGCACATTTCGTTGTCGACAGACATGCTGCGAGCTGTCATCATATTGCTTTCGTGGCGTTGGCATGACAGGCTGATGGATCGATGTATCGAGACGCGCCGGGAAGCGACAGTAGTGAAGGGAACCTCTAAGAAGACAGCAGCTGCAGACCAGTGGTTGCTGCCTCAAAATTACCAAGCCGGACTCTCTACAGGGTCGCTTTCGGACCATGGAATTGTTAGTGGTGTCCTAGATGCAATGGCATTTTGGATAGTGATGGTAAGAAGTTTGACGTTGGACAAGGCGCGAGGTTTCTCGTGTTTGCCCATGTGCCCGGCCGCTTCTTAGCTCCCGTCTAGCAGCGCGGCGCCTTCCCCTCATCTGCCTAGGCTTCGCCCTTTCTACTCAATCTCTCTCTTTCACCGAATCATGATTCCCGAATTTTTATGATTGCTAGTAATCTACCAATCGTGTATATGATGCTCTCGTCTGTCGTCTATTGTCTATCGCGAAAGGCCCACCCGATCTAGCTTCGGTGAAGCTTGGCCCGACTCATGATCTGTCGTTGGCCCCCATACCTCTTCCGCGGAGACAAACTCCACATATCGGTTACAGCTCCCACCTGCCTGCCTCGGTTACCCTCCCCAACAGTTATCACCGCTATTCCCGTTAGATTGCCAGTCACCATTATCAAGATGGCAAGGCGCCACTGCGAAAGGGCGCTCGCCTCTAGCCCTTCCGATTCAGGGCGCAATCATGGAGTGGGGACACACCTCACGCATTGCTATCGCACCGTTTGATGCGCTTTCATTTCGCATATTTTCACATTCGTATTTTCCATGCGACGGTAGCAATCAGTGACACGACTATCGCTGCGTCTTGCTTTGCCTGTGGGTGGATTGCATTCTTTGTTAGAAGGGTGCTATCAGCATTTCTATAAGCGCCATGTCTCACGGCAATCATGAGAAAGACATCGCCGCTGTGAAAACTCTCGCAAGAGATGGCAGCAGCGTACTACCATCATCCAGGTCGCATATCTCTGACAAGTCCCGCGTAATCGAAGACATCGAAACCGAAGATGATCGCACATCTGTATCCTCAGCGTCGACGCATTCCGATTCCATCAATTCAACCGCAGATCAGCGTCCTTCTATACATCATACATGGAGTAGGAACACTGGAAACTCATGGCCCGGCGATAAGGATGAGGCCATCACCACGGTGACGACGAATGCGACCCAGGACCCCCGCTTCGAAATCGACTTTGATGATGAGGGCGAGAACCCGCAAGACTGGCCCATGGCAAAGAAAGCTCTCGTCATCTTCTTCATGAGCTTCTCGACACTGGTCGTGGTCATGTACTCTACAAGCTACACGAGTGGTATACCAGGAATGATGGCAACGTTCGGCATACAGTCCAAGACTTTGGTCATCCTAGGCATCACAACTTATCTGTGTGGTCTTGCTATTGGGTCGCTGCTTCTAGCACCGCTTAGTGAGATGTACGGCAGGAGACCAGTGTACCTGATTGCCGTCGCCGCCTTTACCATCCTCATCATACCTTGCGCGCTTTCGAACAACCTCCCCCAGATTCTCGTCATGCGCTTCTTCGGTGCAATTGCAGGAGCAGCCATGATTTCCAACGCGCCCGGCACCGTCTCGGACATCTCCAAGGAAGACTACCGCGCCCTGGCATTCTCGATTTGGTCTTTGGGCCCCATGAACGGCCCAGTCGTCGGGCCTCTGGTCGGAGGTTTCGTCTTTCAGGCCCTAGGCTGGCGTTGGACAAATTGGGTTGTAATGATCGGCTCGGGCGCATCATGGTTCATGGTCTTCCTGATCAAGGAAACATACGCCCCAGCCATCCTCCGCGCAAAGTCCGCCAAGAAACGAAAAGAGACATCGGATCCCAGATACTACTCGCGCTACGACGAGAAGAAAGCCTTCTGGCCGCTTCTACGAGAAAACCTTTACCGCCCCCTTAGTATGGCGGTCAACGAGCCGATTTGCATATTCTGGGACGTTTACATAGCATTGGTCTACGGGGTCTTGTATCTCTGCTTCGTTTCGTATCCCATCGTTTTCGGTGAGCTGCGAGGATGGTCGCCTGGATTAGTCGGACTCGGGTACATGGGCATCGGTATTGGGGGCGTGGTAACAATAGCATCGGAGCCACTTCTCCGCCGGATGATCAACGCCCACAAGAAGGATCCTGAAACGGGGAAACCCTACCCAGAAGCCATGGTCAGCGTTGTCGTCATCGCAGCAGTCTGCGTTCCAGTCGGCGAGATGATATTCGCATGGTGAGCACCCCTCTCTTCATCCCTCTCACACCAAACACCACTAACAAGGTCTCAGGACATGCACCCCAAACGTCCACTGGATCTTTCCCCTCCTCGCCGGCATCCCCTTTGGCGCCGGAAACTGCGGCGTCTTCATCTACGCCTCAAACTACCTCGTCCACTCGTACGGCATCTACGCCGCCAGCGCCCTCGCCGGAAACGCCGTCCTGCGCTCCGCAATGGGCGGCGCGCTCCCCTTGGCCGGCCCCAAGATGTACCAAACGCTCGGTCCGCACTGGAGCGCTACTATGCTTTCTCTCATCGAATTCGCCATGATCCCTATTCCTGTGGTGTTTTATCTGTATGGGCATAAGATTCGCGAGAAGAGTGCGTTGATTAGGCAGATGAGGGAGGATAGGGAGAAGTTGGATGGGAGGAAGAGGAGGGCTGCTGAGAGGGCGGAGAGGTTAAGGCTTGCGGGTGGTGATGAGAAGGTGGATGTTTGAGGGTGTTGTAATGATATTGCTTTTGCGATGAGGTGTTTAGAGATGGTATTGATTGTTTGCATCATTACATGCTATAGCTTGAATCCAAGTTCGCTCACCGAGCCGCATATTGCATGAGTAAAATGTGTGTGGGGCATCTTGTTCTCGGGTTTACGTCCATTAACTACTCGACGGACGGACTGTCCAGATCACTGACTACACTCCAAGACGACTCACTGCCTTCATGCTGCAACACCACATACTCGTCTTCCCAAGACGACCCCCACTCACTCTCGACCCCATCCCCCTCAGATGCTGAATTCTGCTCCCATTTCCGCTCCTCACCCTGTATAGTCTCCCTCAGCTCCCCAGCCACCCACTCGGCAAGACTACACGCCTGCTGCTCCTCAGGCGCAGGCACTTCCCACGCGGTCCCCACACCAAATTCCTTGCAACAACACCGATACGTCATACTCCCATTGCAAGGGCAGCTACATGGCATGCCCGCCCCTTCTTCGCAAGTTTCATTCGCGTACCCAAGCTCCCAGCAGCCAGACATGTTCCTATGCCATTGCCACGTATACTCCCCGAACCAAGCGAAGCCGTTGATGGCGGGGAAGGGAGGAATTCGACTGCATCGACAGTTCCAGACGAAGTATTTGGAGGGTGTGAGAACGCACCGGAGCGTGGCGTGAGCGATTATATCGGAGGTGTTGGTTGGCAGGGTCGTTTCGTAGGCTTCCGAGAAGGGCGCTGTTAAGATGGTGGCGCAGATGCCGCCGGGACGGGATGTATAGTGCATACAATGCTGAAATACTCTTTCTGGTTGTGTAGGGCTTGTGCGTCGAGCGTATTTGAGGAGGCGGTGTTCTTTGACGAGGCGCATTTCGTTGATGCGACGGCGGGCCCAGGAACCAAAGTCTTCGGTGCTGTAGACAGAGACCGCATCGGCGCTTTCGAACATGTGGGCGTTATGGCCGTGACGGTTGTATGCGATTACGTCGTCTAGGTTTTCTAGGTCTACTGCCCATGCCATTTCATCGTACTGATCCATCTCCCATTCCCTTCGTTGTATCTCCGCGTGTGCGTCTTTGAGACGGGCTTGGTGGACAGCATGGGCTGGACGGTATCTATCAGAGCGTCCACGTTTGTTCCCTGTGTACTTTCGCTCGGAGTATCTCTTTGCCCGTTGGTGCGCGCGACGGGCAGACCGCATGTCCTTGAAAGGGTGATCCGACGTGCGACCCGCGGAATTCATGGCAGGCTCCGAGGGGAGAGTGAGGAAGCCGAAAGGTAGTCTGCTGTGAGTCTCAGGTTCTTCGGGGCAGCAGACGGAGCACCAAAAGCCGGATGGTCCACCATACTGCATCATCGTCTTCTGCTTCATCGTTGGGGGAAATGGGGTGGGTGCCTGGCCGTGGTAGTATCATAAGAGCTCACTATGACAGATATCATGTCCTTTTAGCGAAAACGATTAGATTGGAGACGTCAGCACGGCACCCTGCCATCCTTGACGTTTCGCCCTTGAGAGAGAGCCGAGGGCGCATGGCTGTGCAAAAGGGCGGAGGCTGAAGGGTGTCGCTGTTTCTTTCTTGACGGGCGTTAGGCGGCGGCTACAGGAGGGGTGGTGTAAAGGGCATTGGAACATTCAAAATTGAACATGTTGGATGTGACAATGCGGTCGTGAAGAGCAGGAGTGAGGAGTACGCGGAGCTCTAGGGTCGAGGCGGAGTTGCGGCTTATCTCCGCACCCACCAATGACGCCCATGTTCCGCTCGACTTCAGGCTTGTCTCGTAAGTAGATGATACAATAATAAACACAATCTAAGTCCAAAAACGAGCCCTTTACTAAGATACTAGCCTAGACTATTAAGTATTCCAATCTCGTGTATAGTGTTTTAAATTTTAATATTTAGTATTTCATTTTTGCGTGCTAATAGTCTGCTGTACTTAGGCCGCCCGTCCTCATTTTCCAAACAGCCCCCCTCCACTTAGATATAGTAGTGCGTTTCTCGTCAATCTTGGTACTTGTCCACGTTGCAGATGGAATGAGGCTCTGCTCCGTGCTTATGTGGGTGCGTGGGTACGAAGGATGTAAAGGATTCGCAGAAGTAGTAAGATTTGAAGGATGATTTTGTAGGGAACGGTGGTTTAATTTTCACTTTGACAGGCAAGGCTTGTAGAAAGCAGGGCATTTTTGAACATCAAACGATCGTGTTGATTCGTCATATATCGTTCATCTCAATAAATCATCAGGTATCATAATGACTGCACTGCAATAATGCGCCGGCGACTACACTCAGACCTTCTCAGTCTTGTTGGTGCTCTCGACCATCTCCACGGCATGGGCGCCATCCTTCTCGCTATGCATGCTACCAGTCTCGATATCTTTGACAGGCTCGAGATTTGCACCAATGGGGCCAGCCTCTTCAAAGTGGCGACCCTTCTTCTCAGGACCAAGAGCGGTGGTCACCGCAATACCGATGACGATAATGGCAGTAGCGACACCCATGACAGGTCCATAAGCAGGAGACTGCTCGCCCTTGGATGTATTGATAATGGTAGCTTCAGCGACAGCGTTGACGATCTGGGCAGAGGGCGAGGAAATCATGTTTCCGAGTTGGTAGGTGATACCGACGAAAGAGGAGCGGAAGGCGGGTGGAGAGAGCTCACTCAAGTGGATGGGGATCACACCCCAGGCACCCTGTACGAAGAATTGAATCATGAAACCAGACGCCGAGAGACCTCCCTCTGTAGTGGGAAGGATCCAAGCTGGTATGAGACATCCGGAGATCAAGGCAGCACAGACGATCATGCGACGACGACCGAACCATTGTGAGGTGTAACCCAGGATGGTACCACCGACGCAAGCGCCAGTTTTCATTAGGATGGAAGCCCGAGTAGCGCCAGCAGGGCTGAGATGCTTCTGCTCCTTCATGAAGGTGGTGTAACTGTCCTGGCTAGTGTGGGAGTAGTAGTTGAACTGTATTGGTGTTAGTAAAATTCTCGCAGTTTGACAAATTGAGACTAAACATACCCAAGTCATCAAAAAGATGCAGTAGATGCACATTTTCCATTCCTTGCGCAGCATAACCTTGGTCTCTGCCCAGAAAGCACCGGGTGCCTTCTTGATGCCTGATCGCTTCGCCTCTAGGAATTGCTTGGACTCGGGGAAGAGAACGCGGATGAAACCGACAGCAATAGAGAAGCCAGCTCCAACCCAGAAGACGGTCTTCCAAGTGTCGGTCTCACCACCAACGCCCAAGTTGGCGCAGGCTGCGAGGACATAGCCGAATGAGTAACCTTGTTGTAGAATACCGCTCATGAGACCACGGGCATTGACACTAAAATTGTTAACAGGTGTTGCAGACCCAGGAGATAGTGCTAAACTTACGGGCAGTTCTCAAGCGCCATGGAAATTGCGTTTCCGTAGACACCTCCCATGAAGAGACCGAACAAACTGCGAACAGCCAAGAATTGCTGGAAGGTACCAGCGTAGATGGTAGCTACTTGCAAAAGACCGAGGATGATCATGTTGAGCACCATCGGCCATTTACGACCGAACTTGTCTCCGGCCACACCGAACATAGCAGCACCGACCGAGCGGAGAAGCAGTGTCAGGGTGATAGCAGTCGAGATGGCAGTGTTGGATGTGTCGTAGTAGTCGGCAAGCTTGGTGGTCTGGATAGAAAGGGCGTGAAAGTCGAACGCATCAGCAGTCCATGCAAGGAACCCGACTAGGAAGTAGAGCCAGTCTTTCCACCCAAGCTGAGCGAACAAGCTGATGGGGTTTTTGAGAGGCTCTGGCTTCTGCCACTCGCAATGTTCCTCGCCATAGTCATTGCGGACAACTATGCGCTGGTCCCAGGTGAAGAGATCCTTCAGCCCTTGTTTGGCGGTCGGGATGATCCCTTTGGCCAAAGGGTCGGCTGGGCGATTGGTGCTTGCCATTGTATCAGAGTTAGACTTGAAGGCAACTGAACAAATAGAAGACTGCCCGTGAAAGTAGGCGCAAGTCCAATCGCAATGCTGAATTCTGCATCGGGCGCGGGGGGCCGAATATATACCTGTGTCTCCTCCGGCTGAACAAGTTGCCTCGTAACGATGCTATCAACGCCCTTGTCAGTCAGCGGCAGAATCTTGATGCGAGCCAAGGCCCGCCAAGGTTCTCCGTGCAATGGCTGCTGGGAGATGCACAGTGAATGTAACCATCTCCAGGCTGCCAAGCGCGCTATAACGCACTAAGCATTTCTGTGGACCCGGCTAGCGTAAGAGCACGAGTGAGGGAACAGGACATGATCCGGGGTCGGATCGGACGTATCAGAAATCCTTTGAGCGCGGGTGAAAGAAGTGGGTGTGATGATCTTTCGACGCCGTTGACATCTTCCCCACGGGGTCCTTTTCTCGCCTTTCCAACACCATGGTAGCTTTGGAGGATAGCTGCTCGTGCGACCACCTCTTATTGATGCGCCGACATGCATAGTAACACCGAATGCCGTTCTGTGCTTGTGTTCATCCAAGCTCTCTAAGCGCTGGAGAAGCTTCCCGCGCCACCTGCTCAAAAGAAGCTCCAAGCCAGTGAGGCAGCCACAAAACTTGGCAATTGACCCCGCAATGAAACCATGCCACCTCAGGTGCCGAAGCTTTCACCACCTCAGAAGGCCAAGATGGGGAGCGGCGCATACGAAGGCCAAGATGCTTCGTCGTCAGCCGAGCTTCCTTGAGTGGGCTTCTTTCGACACCCATCGTTCGTTCGTTCGGGAAAATGCGCGACGAAAATTTAACATCACGACCTCAGACATTCCTGATATCGGCAGTAGGGAGAGCCAGTCACATCCTTTTGGCTGGGTCCTTCTGGTGTCACATGCACCTCAGGCACTGGGGAAAGGACCGATGGTGCGGTTTGTGGGTCCTGCACTGGTGGAGAGTTTCGCGCACGCGGCTGGATGAACAACAGTCGCGCACGAGGCGGAGAGGCGAGGCGCGCTGAAGCAGAAGTCTTGGCTATATAGGCAAGCGGGATATGGCCTGAGCTGGTCTCTGCTGACGCGCAGAAAGACCGTAAATGGTTCGTGTAGGATGGAGAGCCCAGATCAACAATTGGTTGATGTGGAGATGACGGCAGAGGCGATAACGCAAACGTAGACGGGGTAAGGCGCGCACCCGCGCCACGCTAAATCCTTTACACTATCACAACTTCAACTTCAAACGCCGACCGACTACCCTTACTCGTGAGCTCTTCTCGTTCTAACTTGTCCTGGTTTACTAATCCCCATGTCTGCATCCTTTGATAGTCGCCCGATCACGGGGTCGATGAGCTGGGCTATGAGATGACTAATAGTAAGTCAAGGGCCTGAATCGTATGCGCCGAGGTGTTGCCTAAACCCCAGCGTTCACAATATTCACGTCTATTATGAGCTACGGTAGTAGTTTTCCTTTGCATTGAAAGCCAGTGTAAGCTAGCGATGCCAACAAACCCGTCCCGAGGGCTTCACCGGAAGACTTGTACTCGGAAACTTGCCGAAAAGAGAAGGACCTAGTGGCAGAAATGCGTTAGAGTGAGACCAAGTTCTCACCACGAGTTCACTCCAGTAGCCTGCCCTAGAGTCTGGGCGGAGAGTGGAGGCCTGGGGACGGCGAATATGCCGAAGACAGATCATAGGAACACCAATCACACACCTCGCGAATACACCCGATGGCCGCTCGCTGTTGGTCAGTTCATAGAATCGCCCTGCATATGCGGCTCTGGTTCAGCGTGGCAATCTCGTTTGGCCGCGGCCGCAATTCTACGCGGCTATGCGGCTGCGGATCGACATTGATCCTTGAGGAACGCTTCCGGTATCACTTCTTCTGGGCGATATCTGTTCACTCAATACGGGTGGTAAGCCATGGCACAGGAGGTAGCAGTGGAATTCTGTTGAACGAGGTAAGCTGATAAAGGAACTACCCCAACACGACTAGTCAGCAAGTTGCAGGTGTCAGTATGATCTTATCGGTGCTGAAAGACGCATTGAGTAGCATTCACATCCGAGCCAATGGGAGAAATGTGTCCTACTCGCAAACCAACTACCGACTCCTGTGTGAACGAAAACGTTGTGTGGTCTAGATCCATCACAGCAACACCAATATTCCCATGCCTACTCCGCAACCTTCTTCTCCTCTCCTTCCCCTACCCCGACAACCCCACCCCCTAAAAGCACCCTCCTCCTCCCATTCCCCTGACGTCCGCAACAGTCCCCCTCAATCTCTCCCCTGGATTCCCCACCAAAAGCTGCAACCCACCCCCACCCAGCAACGCATCACATTTACTCTTCGATCTACTCAGCAACTCCGCAATCCGGGCAATTCGCTCGCCGAAACTCCATTCGCGCGCTCGTCTCACATCGACCCAGAACGCTGCGTCGAAAGATGTGAATGTCGCGTCGGGGCCCGATGTGTGTAGATGCTCGGCGAGAGAAAGGATGAGCCAGCAGAGAGACTCTTTGGTATGTTGGTTGTAGTATGGGGTAGTATCTATGACGGCGATGAACCAGCGTTGGGTGAATGTGAGGCCTTTGGTGTCGAGTGTGTTTTGCGTGTTGTTGAGGGTGGAGAGAAGCTGGTTTAGGTAATATTGGCGGGCGGTGGGTGTGGTTGGGAGCGTGGGATCTCCAGCTGGACAGCGTCAGTCTTAGGCTGGGATGGATGCTTTGGCTTGAGAGAAGGGGGTGAAGAAGGGTATGCCAGCTTTTACTGATGCGGTTGGTTCTTGCGACTTCTGATCCTCTTTCATTAGTGCCTGCGTGGCTTTGCGGGTTTGGTTGATCTGGCGTTGACTGCGAATGGTCGATTCCGCGTGGATGTTTTGACCTGTCCGTATCGATGCTGCAATTTGATACGGATCCCATCTCCTCTGAGCCCGTTTGGCCGCCATGGATTTATAGCGAAGATGCTGTAGATCAGAAATAGCAGGTACTGTATCCACACCACGACCAGTGGACACCAACACTCCGCGGCTACTAGGTTGCCAGTCTGCCTGAACCCGAGTATGCCCGTCTTCTCGAGCATAGCCACCGTACTGTGAAGGAGGAATAGCAGAGCCCACCTGCATACTGCTCAGCACCAGAGACGGTGTAGACCCATCCCTCAGCCTATCATCTCGCCTCGCATCCGCCGTCGCAGTAACAACATACGACCCCCTTCCATCCCCAGCATACCCACCGCCATACCCCCCACCCAAACTACCCCACTCTGCCTCTCCCCAAGCAGGCGCAAACAATTGACCAGCCACCTGCTGCTGCTGAGCTCCATCCCCTACCGACCCACCCTAGATATCCTCTTCCTTCTCACACATCCACCCATACTCCAACAACGCAGTCACGAACTCTCTTTCCCACGGCTGCCCTACCGTGCCGTCAAGACCCTGGGATTGAGCCTGAAGGTGGAAAGTGGGCTGGTGGCCTGGTATACTTGTATCCTCATTTCCATTCGATGTCGGTGGAGACATCGTGTTGCCGCGGTCGATACATGAGGTGGTGTCGACGAAGGCGTCGTACAGCTGGCGGATGTATGACGCTCGGGAAGTGGGATCCTGGCATAAGGTGGCGTCATTTTGCGGTTGGTAGTCATGGGGGATGTGGTAGGTTGCTAGATGTTGTAAGGCCTCTTCTACGTTTCCGAATTGCAGGTCATGTCGTGGAGGAGCAAGGTCGTCATCGTCGATGTTTGTAGAAGGAGGTGGCATGGATCGAGATTGTGAGTCGAAAGCTGGTGCTGAGCTAGAAGAGACAGCGGATGCAACGGCGGGGATTTGAGTTTGTGCTGTGGTTGGATGTGAAGCAGTCAATGTTTGACTGTTATCCTGCTGCACAAGAGGCAAACCTCCGGCTGTTTGCTGCACTCTTGGTGGGTAGGGTTGGTGTCTCTGTTGTCATGTTTGTCAGATTTGCCCCTGTCGTTGAAGAATTTGTGAATCCATTGCAGAATTCTGCACAGCCTGCAGGGTATTCAATATTAGGCAGTCAAAGAGGCTGTCAGTGTCGATGACTGGATTCTCGCTCGCGAATACCAAATCCTGATATGGGTTCGCTAAGTGGACTTGCCAATGAAACCTTGCAGCAGCACGATAAGGGCGAAAGGCAATATAGTCCGCCGCCTAACTATATTCATGGTTATCAACCGTCTCCGGACATGTTCCGCTTGTCTGTAAGCATCCACCCTCCTCCGAGCGCAGTCCATATCGTTACCTGATCGGTGGGAACTGGTATGATAGACGATGGTTGTACGAAGTAGGAGTTGAGCTCGGAACGATTGTCGATACTGGGTGGTTGAGAAAACCAAACAGAAGCGGCTCAGAATGGCCTGAAGTACTGAGCTTGGCCCCGACATTGTGAAGTGATACTCGGCGAGTGTCCCTTACTTGCTCCTGAACCCTTTTCCAACTCCATCTTAAGCATGCTAGGCCCGGCCATGATTTGTGATCGGTCCTTCACAGCCGCGAAGCTTTCACGCCTGCAACGGCTCTTGAAACTTTTGCCTTGGGGACTCGAGTAGTTCCTAGATACTATATAACTACTATGAGTGTATGATGATGTTCTCACGAACCTCGATTTCTCCAAGGGAGGAAACACAGTATTGCGAAAGCAAAAATAATGTTGTATCACTTAGCAACTACATCCATGGTGTCGTTATTGGAATTACAGGATAGCCTACATGCTTTTGAGATCAGTCCGGGCTGGAATAGACGCAGTTTTCGTACGATTCTTGCAATGCCGACCATGTCGAACAAAGAGCGATACCTGGCCGTCAGCGGTCTCTTTGACGTCGACCCCAAAATGTGCGTTGCAGAGGCCAAGAAAAACCTCCGAGTTCTTTACATATCATTGTACTACATCATCGAAAACTCTCCCCCGATTGCCTGCGCCGAAGACAACCGGAAGGAGCGAGGATATTGGCGATTGTTCGCAGAGGAGATGTACAAAAAACCATTGTTTCAGGCATGTCAGTGTCTAGACAGCATTCGAGGATCACTAACGTAGATGAAGGCGAACGCCAGAGCGACACGGGCTTGTTAGAGGTGCTAGCTATGGTCCGTGAGGAGCTAGATGAGATCAAGGAGCAGCTCATTTATTCTCTTACTGGCATGATTGATGCGGAGAGGGCGGAGATGGTGGAAAAGGACGAGGACAATGAGAAACAGCAGGCGGAGGAGGAAGAGGAAGGGGAACAAGAAGAAGAAGAAGAAGAAGAAGAAGAAGGAGAAGAAAAAGAATAATAATAATAATGCTGACATTGGAGCTGTGGTGGCTGCCCGCAAGGACACACTGAAGCCTCCTCGCACGCTCCCGCTCCGGTCCAAGGGGGGCACTGCCGACACTCACGAGTTTACCAAGTCGCCGGAAAGGTCGAGCGGCAAGACGCTCTTCGCTGAGTGCAAGGCAGAGATGGCCGAGTCCAGCTCGGCCAAGGGTGACGAGAAATGAGGTACGATGCGCCGGCTGTCCTGCCGAAAGTCCAACCTACCCTGTACGAAGGAGCTCGTTTTTAGTGAGGAATATTTTGGTGGCCCATGCGCCAACTTCACTTTTTTGGCTGTAGGGCCA
>JARBXR010000166.1:0-49617 GCA_029100535.1 Stemphylium beticola | reverse complement strand
GTTGCTGATTGCATTGCAACCTGACAGCTTTTAACAACCTGGCGGAGAAGCTGGTTTGTTGGGCTCTGAGATTGCCGGCGGAGCCGATCCTGGAGATGTTTAGCCTGCTGTTGAAGCTGCGCTACTGTACGCGGCGTCTCTGCTGTCCATGCGATGTTGTTGTCTGCTGTTGTCGCTGGTGGAGACGGCGTCCGGACGACTGTGAGCGACGATAGGACGCGATCTGGACAGAGAGGGATAAGACCTATCGCCTGGAAGCCGGCCTGGATATTCTGCTGCGTGAATACTACTGGCCTAATCCGTGTATAGATCGTGAGGAAGTCTACCTTATCAGCATAGTAGACGCCTTAGCGAGCGAGCTCCTAGATCTCATAGCCGTACGCTCGCTTGAGTGGCGAGAAGCAGCTTGCATCAAGCGGCTGCAGGAGGTGAGAGGTATGAGCTGGCATGCAGAGAGTGATAACCTTGTTCTCTGTACAGTACTCGTCAAACTCAGGCGTAGCGTGGCTGCTGTGGCCGTCTACGATAAGGAGACGGTAGACTCCACGCGTACGAGACGCCGTATGTCTGTTAAAGTGCTTTACCCACTCTACGCCGAGCTCATCTATCGTCCAGCCGTTGTCTGATACAGCGACTACCCAGTCTGGCGGGAGGTGTTGATACCAGCTAGCCTGGTGGAGCTTACCAGATAAGATCACGAAGGGCGGAAGACACCAGCCAGACGCGTTGATACACTCGATAGTTGTGACCCAGTCTCTGTTGCCTGGCTGTACAGTAACTGCTCGGCCTATTGTATCTGAGCTCGTGACAACCTTAGACGTCGCTGCGACCCCCATCATGAAGCCAATCTCATCAAAGTTGTGTGTCTACATCTAGTATCCCATAGGCCTGGCGCGTCTCCTCTACAAGCTTGAACCACGCTGCGATCGTGGCAGGATCCTCACAGCGAGCGCGCTGGCTGTGGAACTTCCTATTCCACTTTGTCTGAAGCTTAGACTAGCTTTTAATAAAGCGTGACACCCACTTCTGGCTAACAGGTTGTGGAGGCGGATCTTGGCCGCGCGCGGCGAGAAGAGCGTCTGCCATTCGTCGTACGTCAATAACCTGGGGTGGAAATCCTCGTCGATCAAGGTCTAGAATCCAGTCTACAAGAGACTACTCCTCGGTAGCTGATAGCTTGTGATTGACAGATACTATCTCTGATCGTGGCTTGGTACCCCGGAGGCGCGTCCGTAGAGTCGATTCCGGTATGTCGTACGCCCTTGCGAGGGCTCGGATCGATTGACGGGGATTATCCTGATAGGAGACCATTGCGAAGCTTAGTCTACCTTCACGAGAGGCCTGTTGAGGCTGTTGTTGTGGTGCCATTGTCGTTATGGTGTGGAAGGTCGCGTCAAGTTTGGTGGGGTGCACAGCTTACGGTCCTGCGCAGCTTACTGTCCCAACACGTTAGGTGGAGGGAAAGATAGGCGAGCTCGTGCGGCTAAGTTTCTACTTTATGTCTTCGAGCGAGCATACTAAAGTTAATACTAAATATTTTCATAATGTTATAGTATAGGAGATTTTCTTTAGCTTCACGCGACTCTAAAAGTTCAATCACTTCTTGAATTAGATCCGTATTGGTGGAGTTATGTCGTGATTTGTGTAGGTTGTTGTGTTGTTGGGGTGTGGCATTGCGCGCGCCAAGACGGTAGATTCAGGGCAGCCTAGCGCAAAATCCGGTACCAGTGTACTGCGAAACGTAGGCATCAAACCGATTCTCTTTCTCTAACCCAAACTCTGGCCCAATAACAACGCGCACATCGGCTCTGTAACAGTAATTTCTTCAGCGCACTTCGTCGTATCTTCTATGGCAGCTTGTTTACCTGCTTTGCATCGATGAGTTAGCCATTCCATGACGAACTCGACAGCGTCAATGTCACCACGCCGCGGCGCGGATATGATAGAATATATACCAACTAACAGGATTGGAGTATCGAGAAGTCTGCTATACACGTCTCGGTACTACGTTATCCAATATTGATTTCGTGATGTTCCCAAACAAGAGCTGTATACCTACCGTTAAGCGCCGCGATCGCGCTTGTGGTACTGAGCGCTAGCTAAACCCAACACAACATGATGCGAGCCTCCATATTACTGTTTTGAATTGTTACTGCGTATTTTCGGATGGTTCTCGCCCATGGACGGCATGTGAGCGGCCAGGATTACTGCCGGTCGCTTCGATGAGCCCAATTCGATACAATATCCGCCAAGCATTGCAGCGCTGCTGTGCCTCCTTCATAACGAAAGCTCGGAGCAAATGTCTACATAGAAACGGTATTAAAGAGCTGCGACGCTTTGAAATGTAGCCTTCTAGCACGACAACGGATAGCCTGATTACTTCCAATCAACGATAACCGACCTACAATGTCTCTAGAGCTAGATCCACAACATGTCAAAAGAGGCCTATGGTGAGTCTAGACCTTGAGGAGATATACCAGCCCAGAGACAAGTTGTCTAATGAGTATTCTATCATAGGACAAACGTGGATGACGGACCTGTCCTAGGACAAACCATCACAATCGACACACAGACTGGTAACATCATAGTTGCCCCCTTGGCTGTACTGTCAACACTGGGTAAGCTCAATAGCCATGCCCTATCCGAATAGATCTAACTGGAGTAGGAACTGCGCATCTATGGTGTAACGGCTGAGCCCCAGGTCACATGACTAGGCCAGCGGCCTAGTCGCTTCCTTCCTTCTATCACTCCTTCCCCCAACGGCCCGCGGGCCGTGCGCCAGCCCAAACAAAGCGGGATGGCTGCCCACTTTCCTCTTCTTCTCTTCATCTCGACTGTAAATAGCATCTGGACTAGGTAGCTGGAATACAGTACCTACAGACCGTTCACATATGGCACCTTTTCGCATTTGCGATACATCAGATCTGAGCCGACGGACGCCTAATGGATGCTCTGTTCAGACAGCAGCAGGCAATGAAGCTTTGGTGGGCTTGGAGGAAGAGGGCCGACCGGCCTTTCCTGCGATCTGCGATGCTGGTGCTGATCGCGATCCTTTTCACCGCCATGACAATCGCAGCATCGATTTTTTCTTCACTGATTGTCAAAACCGGGAATATCGATGTACTGGTGGACTCTCCAACGTGTGCTGCCGTCGGATTCAACGGAACAGCATGGCGAACTTACGGCAATGCTTTGACTCAGGCTGCTCCGACATATGCCCACAACTGTTACCAAGACGGCGCAGTTCCAGCAACTTGCAACGTTTTCACACGGCCGAATATACTCCTCAAATCCAGCAACGTAATTTGCCCTTCCAATGAAACCATGTGCGATACCGAAGACTCTATCCGAGTAAACTCTGGACTCGTGGATGCCAGCAAAGCCTTTAGGTCGAATCTAGCAATTAAAGATGGTGTATCCATTCATAAAAAGACCGAGTGCACTATCCTGCCCATTGAGGGATACTACGTCTACAACCTGGAAGACTTCCCCTTCTTCAAACCCGAAGGCCGAGACATAACGGCAGGCGAACAGATAGTACCAGCATTCTATGGTCCAAAGAGTGATCTCGTAAGCCCTACTAGCTTCATGGGTTATCTCGTTGCTTCAAATGTTAGTGGCAATCCGAAAGTCGCACGGTGAGTTGTTGTGAGATCGTTACTTTCAATATTATCCTCTTCTGACGTCCAGAAACAGGGATGGAACATTTTACAACAATAGCAATGGTCTTGTAAAACCCACCTGGTTTCCAAAAGAAGAGTTCTTCCCTTTCCGCGGTTCCGAATCAAATGGAGACGTGTATTGGAAGCCTTTTATGTCAAATGCGCTGCTATTCAAAGGCCCAGTCGATGACCCGCTCTACTCGGCACACAAAGCAGTTACTACTGTAGATGCAGGGACTGGTGAAACCCTCACGAGATATCTAGCGGATTATCCCGTCAAGGGAGTGGGTTACAGACAGCATGTAAGGTGAAAGTCGATAGATCTTGGAGCAGAGAGCTGACATCCCTAGTATCAATTCTGCCACGCCAGAAGCGGGAAAAAAACGATTTTTGTACGCCTTTATCGGGCCTACATTACCACGTACTAGAGGAGAAGGACTTCAAGGAGGCGAGTAGCGTGCAACGGGCCTTGATACAGCCGCTCATCAAGTCATCCTGGCTATATCAATCGGTAAACGTTGTATCGTGCAAAATCTCTACACTCATGTCTAAGAACGACTTCAACATGGAACCCATCCCGGGCGACTTCTGGAAGCAGGAAGTCCTCGGCTAGGAATACGAGACCTGGGCGGCCATGCAAATCGCAGTTTCGAACTATGCTACAGGGCCCCAAACGATTGACCCATACGAAGATGGGTATTTGCTTAAGCCTGAGACGGGAGGTGAGGAGGCGCTTTGCGGAGTGCAGAAAATGAGGAAAACAGGTGGGTTCGTGTAAGTCGACTGTCCCTCAAACTATACCCACGCTCGCATGTACTAAACTCCATTCAGCAACATCAACGTCTTCGGTCTCTCCTTCATCGCCGCCTTCTCCATCCTCGTCGCAATCATCGACATCACGCTCCTCAAATTCCTCATCTACCTCAGTCGCTTCCGCCGCGCGCTCGGCCCACGCATCGCCCGTTGGACACAGGATGGGGTGTGGCAATTGCAGCGCCGCGCCTACGAGGGCGAAGGACGTCGGGAATGGACAGACTTGGAAAGCGAGATACCACTTATGTAGAAGGGGCATAAACTCAAGGATCTCTCGATTTTGTGGCTTCCGGGCAAGAGCCCGATGATGGTGCAGACGACTTCGTTTACGTCGAGCAACTCATCCGTATCGGAGCAGCCACCGATGTACAATGGATCAGTGAACGGTGCTGTGGTCATTGAAGAGAATTCGGGGCAACGGACAGGGTGGTACGAGTTTTGGCGACGCTGAGACTTTTCCTTTATCTTAATCACAGATATTCCTGCTCAACTTTCGGTCTTTTCATAGTCTTTGACGTCAGCGCGCGACGCTTTTCCCCATGTTACAGGGAAACCGGGATTGTTTGTAGTTGTAGGCAGCTTACATGAAGCGGCGCCGTCGCCCGTCGTGACAAGATAATCTGGAGGCTAGACCATGCGGGATCTGACGAGCGCAAAGTAAGACAGTCCAGACAGCATTCTGTGGTCGAAGGCGCTAATCCGCGATCGAGATTGTTTACGCAATAGGGCATCTGGTTCGAGGTTGTTTCCAAATCTTTCGAGGCTCCTTCCAAGCGCCATCTGCACGAGCATACCCCGGCACTCACGCTGCAGGTGCACGTTGCCACCGAAGGCTACGCTTTGTTCCCATCCACCGGCCTAATTGCACAATTTTATATCTTAAACACATGGCGACGGCGTAGTAACTTGGAATATTCGATTGTCAATTCTCAACAACTAGGTACTCTCAAACATGCTGAAACATGCATCGCCGATCCAATCGGATCAGCCAATGTACATAGAATACAAAACATCCCCTCAGGTTCCCATCATGCTCTCTCTATTTCTAGTAAGTACGCTTGAACGGTGGTACAGCCTTGCACTCGGCCTCGTCTAGTGTAACACCGGTGACCTTCCTGTAACCAAGTTGTGTCTCGCCATGTGGCTTCTTCTGCCATGAAAGAGTGTGCTTCATCCACTGGTCGTCATCGCGGTCGGGGAAGTCCTCACGAGCATGGGCACCTCTCGACTCCTTACGGTTGGCGGCAGACTCAGCGGTTTGTACAGCGCAAGTGAGCAAGTTCCTTAGCTCAAGGGTCTCGACAAGGTCGGAGTTCCAGATCATGCTGCGGTCCTTGATACCGACGTTGGCGAAGTCGGCGTCGACATCGTGGATCTTCTTGACACCTTCGTCGAGCGACTCTTGTGTTCGGAAGACGGCGACATCGGTCTGCATGACCTTCTGCATTTGGAGACGGACCTCGGCGGTCGACTTGGAACCCTCAGAGGTACGGATCTGGTCGAGGACCGAGATAGAATCAGCACCAGCGTCAGCAGATACGGGGTCAGCAGTTTGGCCGGGGCTGAAGTTATCACGGATGGTGTGGGATACAGCACGGCCGAAAACAACCAGATCCAAGAGTGAGTTGGCACCAAGACGGTTAGCACCGTGGACAGATACGCAGGCCGCTTCACCACAAGCGAAGAGACCGGGCACAACCTGATCGTTGCCTTGTGCGTCCTGAGTGAGGACCTCACCAGTGTACTTTGTGGGAATACCACCCATGTTGTAGTGCACGGTGGGGAGAACGGGGATGGGCTGCTTTGTAACGTCTACACCAGAGAAAATAGCGGCGGTCTCAGAGATACCAGGGAGACGCTCGTGGAGGACCTCCGGAGGCAGATGGCTGAGCTGAAGGTAGATGTGATCCTTCTCGGGGCCGACACCGCGGCCTTCGCGGATTTCCAGGGTCATTGATCGGGAGACGACGTCGCGGGAGGCAAGATCCTTGGCAGTTGGTGCATAACGCTCCATGAATCGTTCACCCTCGGAGTTGAGCAGATAACCACCCTCTCCACGGGATCCCTCAGTGATCAAGCAACCAGCACCGTAGATACCAGTGGGGTGGAACTGGACGAATTCCATGTCCTGGTTGGGAAGACCGGCACGGGCAACCATAGCCATACCGTCACCAGTGCAGGTGTGGGCCGATGTGCAGCTGAAGTAAGCACGTCCGTAACCACCAGTGGCCAAGACTGTGTTCTTTGCGATGAAACGATGAATGGTTCCGTCCTCCTGGTTGTAGGCTACGACACCCTTGCAGACACCGTCTTCCATGATCAGATCGGTAGCGAAGAACTCGATGAAGTACTTGGTGTTGTGGCGCAGAGATTGTCCGTAGAGGGTGTGCAGCAGGGCGTGACCAGTTCGGTCGGCAGCAGCACAGCATCGGTATGCTTGTCCACCCTTTCCGTACTTTTGCGATTGTCCACCGAAAGCACGCTGGTAACTAAGCTAGGTCAGCATGTTGCAGAAATGCGGGGCTAGCAGATGGCATACATCTTGCCATCGTCGGTTCTTGAGAAGGGGCAGCCGTAGTTCTCAAGCTCAATGACGGACTGGGGCGCCTCTCTTGTCATGTAATGGATAGCGTCCTGGTCACCAAGCCAGTCTGAACCCTTGACAGTGTCGTACATATGCCACCTCCAGTCATCCTCGTGCATGCTACACATATCCGTCAGCCTTTGGTCGTTTGCCTTTTGGCTGATGCTCCTACGTACTTTCCGAGTGCTGCGTTGATACCACCCTGCGCAGCTACCGTGTGCGATCGAGTGGGGAACAGCTTGGATATACAGGCCGTGTTGAAGCCAGCTTCAGCGAGACCGAATGCCGCTCGCAGACCAGCACCTCCAGCGCCGACGACAATGGCATCGTATTCGTGGTCGATGACGGGGTATTTGCTGGAAATAAAGCCTGAGGCTTCCTTCGCCCTCAGGTTCTCGGTAGCGAATACACGTTGCGCGGGTCGGGTCGACGAGAAGGCTCGTGTGGTCGGGCGGAAACTCCTCGCGAGCTATTGCGGCAGATATTAGCCATTGAACTGCTGAACAACGCTGGCCATGCTGATAGCATCCAGTAATATCGCTCGAGACTACTGAGGTGCTATCTTGCTATGCGACTGCCTGCCGAAGCCATATGGGATGTGGCACACGCCTCGGTGCGGCGGATACCGGTTATAACGGTCGTGGGCTGAGCACATGTGCTGGGGCAAGGCCGCTGTGGACTCACCTGGCTTGCAAGCTGCGTGCGACGCATCCTGAGACAACTCATGTTGGCGGTAGCCGAAGAGCGAAGAGTAGGGGGAGGGGGGGAGTGCGAGAGGTCCTGGTGGGTTCGATGTTGGAGGTCGATGATGGCAGTTGCGACCGGCGCTCTACTTACAAACTAAAATCGATGAGCGCTAATTGGATCGGTAAGCCTCGGCTGCATCGCCTTGCAAGTACCTACCATCCCGACTTTTCTTCTTGATGCCGTGATGGACGTTGGCCTGTATGCCTGGCGTCGCATACGACCGCTATGCGCCGTTGCACCGATGCGCCGTTACGCCGTGCCATGTTGTTGCATCTATACAGAGCATGAGAGCACTCACAGACTTCGCTCAATGAATTATCATGGCTTCCAACTTTGCCTACGACTACAAACCTATCGTGCCACCTGCTCTACACAGCAACGACTGCTGCTCGTAACGGAGCACATGGCCACTGCTGCCAACAAGCCTGACTCACGTACCATTATCTGGCCCGACAGCTATTGCCGCTGGCGCTCAAGATATGGACCTCTATTCGTCGTCGTCATAGACGTTCTCGACTGATCACATGGCCGCCGCCCCCCAATCAGTAATTTTGGAAATTTTCTCCGCACCTTGGTCACTTTGTATACCCGTCACCACCACGCGCATGTCGCGTTGCCCTTGTTCTTGGCAGGGTCAAGCACGCCCTGTCTAGATGGCATAAGAGCTGCGTGTGTTGCCTTGAAGTACGTAGACCGTTCGCCCGCCACTCCACAAGCCGTGCTAGTCTCTTGCTCGATAGTCACCCTTCCGCCTTCGCTGCATCTTGCATGGAGTTGAGGCAATTCGCCGCCGCCGACTTTTCTGGTCGTAGCAACAACAACACACCTAACCTTTGCCGCCAAAGTGGATCTAGCACATGTCACCTCGTTCATAATCAAAATTAAATACATCACGCAGGATCTGTCCAGTGGCACATGAGTTGAATTGGGGAATCGTTGAATTTTTGTTCAATCGCTCATGACTGGCATCCATGTTGTAGACCTATCCCGTGCGCCAAAGCCCATGAGAGAAATGCATGCACTCCGTACCACCACCTCAAGACCCCTAAGCCGAAGTCTGGAGGTCCTTCTTGAGGACACCCTCGTACTGCTTCTTCTCCGCTGGTGTCTGGTAAGCACCGTGACCGAACTTGGAAGAGGTGTCGATCCATTTGAGCTCGACCTTCTCCAGCGCCCTCCTGCTGGTGTGGGTGAACATGGACTTGCGCAGGGTCATGACACGCTTCTTGACACCAGGGCAGTTACCCTTGATGAGAACGAAGTCATTCTTGACCTCACCGTAGCGGACGAAGCCACCCATGCTAGGAAGAGTTAGTGTTGACCCATGTTGGGAAAGGCATGTGACTTACGGTGTGATGCGCTTCTTGGAGACATCGAACTCGGTGGAGGCGTTGCCCTCATCCTCGCCCTTGCCCATACGGTAGATCTTGTGGTTGACAGAGGTACGGTGGTGGTATCCGTCCTGACCGGCACGGGCAACAGTCCATTGCACGTGGGCAGGGTGCCAGGCACCGATACAGGCAACCTTGCGGAGACCCTTGTGTGTCTTACGCGGGAGCTTCTTGGTGCCCCATCGGGAGGTGACACCGTTGAATCCCTTACCCTTGGTGACGGCGATAACGTCAATCATCTCGTTGGCCTCGAAGATGGAGCCAATCTCGATGGGCTTCTCGAAGAGACCGTGGCCGAACTCGACCTTGTCGGCGATGCTGCCACCGTTGACCTGGATCTCCATGAGGTGTGCCTTCTT
Organism: Stemphylium beticola; assembly: GCA_029100535.1. Classification (NCBI taxonomy): domain Eukaryota; kingdom Fungi; phylum Ascomycota; class Dothideomycetes; order Pleosporales; family Pleosporaceae; genus Stemphylium; species Stemphylium beticola. The sequence goes on along the minus strand of JARBXR010000166.1, from coordinate 40,061 downwards.
CTGCTGAAGCGGGGTCTTGTGGATCTGGGTGTGGGCGAGAACACGGACGACGGTGCAGTACTTCTTCATGCGCTCGAGCTCGCGGGTGATTGACTGACCGCTGCTCTCCGAGTGCTTCTTGGCGTACTTGGTGAAGGCCTTCTTCTTGCTCTTGTACCAGTTGCGGTAGAAGCGGCGCTTGACCTCGTCGCTCAAGTGCTCAGCCCAGACGGTGGTGAGCGAACGGAGACCACGGGGGGTCTCGATGTAGCCGACAAGACCGACGGCGATCATCTGCGGCCGTGTTAGCGAGACGTGTCAATTTTCTGGCCTGTGGGGGGGGGTGCCTACGGGAGGAGTCTCGATGACAGTGCAGGCCTCGACAATCTCCTTCTTGTGCAACTTGGCACCTGGTCGGTCGAGATCGCGGACAATTGTGGTCATACCAGCCTTGTAGCCCATGGCAGCCGTCAGGTGGACGGGCTTCTTCGGGTCATCCTTGGGGAAGCTGCGAGTGGCAGTGAGCTGGCTGTCGAACTTTCGGCCGGTGATGGCAGTAGTTACCTCTTCACCTTACCGCGGTGACGGGACGCACGCTTTCGCGGCAAGAATGCCAGAGACCCGTGGCGGGGGGCTTCGAACTTCCTGTGGGACATGGCGAGTTCGATGTGCTATGGTTAGTAGAGTCGAAGTTGTCGAAGAAGTTCTTTCGAGAGATGCGACGAATATTGTTGTGGGCGGAGCGAGCGAAAGCGCGCTAGCCACAGGCGGCATGGCGCGCTTTCCGTGTTCCGGCCTTGGCAGGTTGGTGTTGGACTCCCCCCACTAAGCAGTGAATCGAGGTATCAGCTAACACGCTTTGCCTCTGTACCTGCGCTGTTGCTCCTTGCCTTGTCGCCCGCCGTCGTCATTCCGCTGCCGACTCGACTCTCCCGGACGCTCCAACACACGCCCTCCACCCGCTAGACCCCGCCATCGCCCACACGCACCCAGCAGACACCGCTCCCACTACATCATCCCCCATCACCAGCCCCCCTCCCCATCGCCGCCGTCCGCGCTATCTCACCCCCGGCCACAGCACAGGCTCAGGAGCTCACGTACCTGTTCTGCGAACAATCCTCAGTACCGAGCACCTCCAAGCGCTAGCTGCACCTGATCGCACGCCGCTGGTGTTCCGCAATCCTTGTCAAGAATCATGGTAGAAGCCGAAGGCAGCCCCACGACGTGGAAATTCACCCAGTACGTGCAACACCCCCGCGTTGGCTGTGTCGACAGCCGGCTCCAGCTTGTCGCGAGCTACGCTTTGCGAGTCGTGCCATAGCGCCCTCTGGATGACGCCACTGACGGCAACAGATGCTTTGGCGACAAAGGCGATGTTGAAGACATAACCGAAGGTACGTACCCTCTTCTTGCCGCCTCTTCTCCGCCCTCTGTATATCCTATTAATACCTGCATGCAATTGCTGACAGCGAGCGCAGCCGACATCATCTCCACGGTCGAATTCGACCAGACGGGCAACTACCTTGCAACTGGCGACAAGGGCGGCCGTGTGGTCCTGTTCGAGAGGAACGAGACGGTACGGCTCCCCGGCGAGCCCCTAGGCCGACGCAGTAGCTGACCACCAGCAGAAAAAAACCTGCGAATACAAGTTCCACACCGAGTTCCAATCGCACGAGCCCGAATTCGACTACCTAAAATCTCTCGAGATCGAGGAGAAGATCAACAAGATCAAATGGTGCCGCCGCCAAAACGCCTCACACTACCTACTTTCCACAAACGACAAGACAATCAAGTTATGGAAGGTGTTTGAGAAGTCGCTCAAGGTAGTGGCCGAGAACAACCTGTCACACGAGTTGACGCCCGGAGGCGGGGTTGCTGGTGGAGGCGGTCCCGTCAGGAACCCGGATGCACAGTTCCGCAGTGCCACGGATCTGAAGCTCCCACGGCTCACACATCACGACACCGTCGTCGCGGCAGTACCTCGGAAGACGTATGCGAACGCACACGCATACCACATCAACAGCATATCCGTTAACAGCGATGGAGAAACATTCATTAGTAGCGATGATCTGCGGATCAACCTCTGGAACCTCAACATCCAGGATCAGAGCTTTAACATTGTCGACATCAAGCCAGCTAACATGGAGGAGCTCACAGAAGTCATCACAGCTGCCGAGTTTCACCCTATCAGCTGCAATTGGTTCATGTACGCAAGCTCCAAGGGAACCATTAAGCTAGCCGACATGCGCGAAAGTGCTCTATGTGACCAGCACGCAAAGCGTAAGTGACACAGTCCTACACAAGTACCTCTTCCTGACGGGCGAACCTAGAATTCGAGCAAGAGGAGGATCCTTCGTCCAGGTCATTCTTCTCCGAAATCATCTCATCCATCTCTGACGTACGGTTCTCACACGATGGGCGATACATTCTGTCCCGCGACTACTTGACTGTCAAGATCTGGGATGTAAACATGGAGAAGACGCCAGTAAAGACGATTCCCATTCACGAACATCTGCGACCCAGGCTATGCGACACGTACGAGAACGACAGTATTTTTGACAAGTTCGAGGTTGTCTTCTCTGGGGATGCAAAGAATGTCATGACTGGCAGCTACAACAACAATTTCATGATATATCCATCAGACAACGACAAGGACACTGAGGTCGTATTGCAGGCCGACAAGTCTGCGTTCAAAGCTAAGAAGGTGGGAATCCCAACGCCTATGAACTCGTCGACAAGCCCGACAGGTAGCAACACCAGCAAGAAGGGCGGGTCAAGAGCTGGTAGTCCTGCCGCCGGCGCTGTTGGGCAAGGGCAACGTATGAGGAAAGAAACAGATGCGGACCAGATCGACTTCAACAAGAAGATTCTACACATGAGCTGGCATCCGTTCGAGGACAGTATTGCTATAGCAGCGACAAACAATGTAAGTTTGACGTGCTTCTTCGAGTTGATTGCACAAGCTAACAAGCTGCAGCTCTTCGTCTTCTCCGCATTGTAAGGACATTCTTCATTCACAAGCATCGCCAAAGGACATATATGAGCGGGAGTGTACACTTGTTGGGTTCTTGGCCATCCTTATCTTCCCATCTTCCTTTCAGTTGGCAGCAACCTGCCTGGTGGCGCTAGGATGATAGAATAGGAGCATTTATGGCGAAACGGCGTGAGAATGCAGATGATGATGACGACGATGACGCAATGCGGTCAACGAACGGACACCGGTTGTGCAATAGATTGCAACACCACGATAATGACTCTGAGTGGTGCAGAGAAATGACAAAAGAAATCTTAATGATTGACTTTTCGCGTAGTTGTTGTGTGACGTTGTCCTCGCGAGCGCGTGTTGTGGCTGCAACGAAATTGGTGCGGCGCAGATAGTGCTCTCGACATGATGTTTACATTGGTAATCGGACCGTGGAGTAGGCGACAAAGTCTAAAGGCCATCACGTTGAACCCAAGTCTCGGCGCAATTCAATCCTGGATCCCATATTCTCGAAGTTTGCTTAATCCGGTAAGACTGACGGCCGTTCTACGTTAGCGCCCGTGAGGCTCATCTCATCCCGGACTTACACGTTGCGTCTCACAACACCACGAGTATCCAACCGACATCAGCCATACCACCAGCCATGATAGGATTGTGAACAATTCGATATAATTAACTCTCCTTTGTAAGTGTCGACATGGCAAAGCGCCTGCAGCTCCTACAAGAGGCCTCGGCTGTGTGCATCTGCCATCCAAGTCAGTTGTCTAACCAAACCAAATCTTCTCAGTCCTCGCTCGGCCATTTCCACGTCCCAATCTGCAAAACTCGTGGTTACATTATAGTTTGTGCATCGACAATTGCCCATGATGGCAGCCATCGCACCTGTCATCAGCAGCTTTTCGCTCATCTTCGGAGGATGTTGCGCCAATGTAAGTGCGGAAGACCTACTAGGAGATCAGCATTAACACTGCAAAGGTGTACTGCTTGGAAGCAATAGTAAAGTAAAACGTACTTGTTCTCTGAAGCAAATGCACATACTAATTCTAGGACAGGCAGGAACCCGAGAGTGGCCTTCTAATCACGCTCTTCCAATTCGTTTTCACGTGTCTCTCGACATTACACTACCAATTCGATCCGAACGGGCGCTACTTCATGCGAAGCTCGCCTGTACCTTTTCGAAAGTGGTGTGTCAGCGCAGCGCTGTTCTTTACCGTAAATATGCTGAACAATTGGGCGTTTGCTTTCAACATATCCGTTCCGGTCCACATCATTCTCAGGAGCTTTGGTAGTGTGACAACCATGGCAGCTGGTTGGCTCCGTGGCAAGAAGTACTCACCCCTGCAGATTTTCTCGGTTGCCATCCTAACGCTAGGCGTTATGGTGTCGGCGTGGGCGGATGCTTCGTCAAAGGTGGGAGAAAGCGTCCGACTGCCCGACTGCAAGTGCTGATGTCTTACAGGGCAAGAACATGGAAGCATCAAGCTCCGACGAGTCAAATTCATCGCTCCAGGCTGGTCTTCTGATCCTGCTCATCGCACAGTTACTCTCAGCGTGGATGGGAGCCTATGTGGAAGACATCTACAGAGATCACGGAAAAGACTGGCAGGCTAACCTCTTCTACTCTCACCTGCTGTCCATTCCGTTCTTTGCTGGATTTGCCCCCACTTTGACGCAACAGTTCAAGCGTCTGCAGGCATCACAATCGTTCCAAGTACCGCCCAAGGTTGCCGCAAGCCTCCCGCCACTTCTCAACGATGCTCTGGCCTCGACGTCGCAACATGTCATCTACCTGACTGCCAACGCGCTCACGCAGCTACTTTGCATCACGGGAGTCAACATGCTCAGCGCAAACACATCTGCCGTTACCGTCACCATCGTGTTGAACATCAGGAAGCTAGTGAGTTTCCTGTTGAGTATCTGGATTTTTGGCAACCAGATGAGCGGGTTGATGAAGTTTGGCGCTGCGATGGTGTTTGGAGCGGGTGCCTTGTACGGATGGGAGACGTCGTACCGCATTCCACAGCAAAAGAAGTCTGAAGCAGAGAAGCAGAAAAAGGGTCAGTGATGGCGATTGTGATTTTGTCGTATGGAGCACAAGGGGGGTGAATGTTGGTTTACACCAATACGTGTAGCTGTGTCGGCGCAGGGAAGATGACAGTCGATACATGTAAAGACAAAATAACACCGGGCGCGCCGATCGGTTAGATGATGACGCCAAGAATAGACACATGAGAAGGCTGGACCAGACGTTCTTGCGCCCCTCGGTGCCCCTCGCTGTAGGCGTTCCATGGTGGGTTGGCCAATAACGGCTAATGCAGGGGCTGGGTTGCAAGCGAGCATCCCATTGCGGATTGGTTCTCTCGGACCCTGAACTCGCGATTAGGTGTCCTGTCTCTTGCAGCGCAGCCCCAACGCTCTTTCTGATTCCATCAACCAATTTCTTTGCTTACGGGAGGTGAGTCTATGCCAGCTGCCCGACGACGGGGACAGGCCTCGATACTAACGCGCACACGTACAGGTAGCTTCATCGAGCCTCAGCCCCCCATGTCCTCACCCGCTGGTAGCCTCCGCCAGCGCGCAGGCAAGGACAAAAAGCGAGCCGTCTCCCCGAACCCAGAGATCCTGACGGAGAAGGTGGCCAGTGTCGTCGAGAAGGCCAAGCCATACAAGCCAGTGCAGCAGCCGGGCAGAGAATGGGACTACAAGCTTGCCATTGCCATCATGACCGTCTTGGCTTTTGTTACGCGCTTCTGGGGTATCCGACATCCTGATCAGGTTGTTTTCGACGAGGTGCACTTTGGAAAGTTCGCTTCATACTACCTGCAGCGTACCTACTTCTTCGATGTCCACCCTCCCCTCGGAAAGCTCCTTTTCGCCTTCGCCGGCTGGCTCGTCGGATACAAGGGCGACTTTCTCTTCGAGAACATTGGCGACTCGTACATTACGAACAAGGTCCCCTATGTCGCATACCGTGCCATGCCCGCCTCGCTTGGCGCCCTCACTGTCCCCATTGTCTTTATGATCATGTGGGAGTCTGGATATTCGCTGCCCGCCTGCATCACTGCCGCCGGCCTCATGCTTCTCGACAACGCTCACATTGGTCAGACGCGCCTCATTCTTCTCGACGCCTCCCTCATCTTCTTCATGGCCCTTTCCGTTCTATCCTACATCCGCTTCTACAAAGAACGACACGTGCCCTTTGGTCGGAAATGGTGGAAATGGCTCCTATTGACCGGTATCAGTCTGAGCTGTGTCATTTCCATCAAGTACGTCGGTGTCTTCACCTTCTTCTCCATCGGTGTCCCCGTCTTGATCGACCTTTGGGATCTGATGGACGTAAATCGACGACAGGGCGCCCTGACTCTCGCAGAGTTTGGCAAGCACTTCGCTGCTCGCGCTGTCGGTCTTGTTATTGTCCCCTTCTTCCTCTACCTGTTCTGGTTCCAGGTGCATTTCTCCATTCTCACCCGTTCCGGTCCCGGTGACGACTTCATGACCCCCGAGTTCCAGGAGACCCTGAGCGACAACGTCATGAGCCTTCAGTCGGTTGGTATCAACTACTACGATTCCATCACTATCCGCCACAAGGAGACCAAAGTCTACCTTCACAGCCACCCTGACCGCTACCCGCTCCGATACGACGATGGGCGTGTCTCTTCCCAGGGTCAGCAGGTCACCGGCTACCCCCACAACGACACCAACAACCACTGGCAAGTTCTTCCTTCGACACCTCTGGCAAGCGAAGTTGGTCAGCGCGTCAAGGTCGGTGACACGATTCGTCTCCGCCACTTGATCACTGACACGATTCTCCTGACTCACGATGTCGCATCGCCTTACTACCCCACCAACCAGGAGTTTACAACTGTGAACAAGGAGGAGGCTGCTGGTGCACGTTACAACGATACGCTATTCCAGCTCAAGGTCGACAAGGGCAAGGGTGACTTCAAGACCATGTCTACCCACTTCAAGCTGATCCACGTGCCCACCAAGGTTGCCATGTGGACTCACACAAAGCCTCTGCCAGACTGGGCCTACAAGCAAGCTGAGATCAACGGCAACAAGGCCGTTCAGCAGTCCAGCAATGTCTGGTATGTCGACGACATTCCCTCGCTCCCAGTCGAGGACGAGCGCAACAAGAAGGAGCCCAAGCAGGTCAAGCATTTGAGCTTCCTCCGGAAGTGGGTTGAGCTTCAACGCGCCATGTTCCACCACAACAACGCTCTGACCAGCTCGCATCCCTATGCGTCGCAGCCCATTTCTTGGCCTTTTCTTCTCCGCGGTGTATCCTTCTGGACCAAGAACGATACTCGCCAGCAAATCTACTTCCTTGGTAACCCCATTGGATGGTGGCTTGCCTCTTCACTTCTTGCCGTCTTTGCCGGTATCATTGGCGCCGACCAATTGGCCCTCCGTCGTGGCATGGATGCCCTAGATGAGCGTAAGTTGTTTCTTTCATACAAGAATCCTAAGCTTCTTTACTTGATCATGTCATTCGTGTTCGATGGGGATGTTCTAACATTCTTGCCTGTAGGCACTCGCTCCCGTCTTTACAACTCGACCGGTTTCTTCTTCCTCACTTGGGCCGCTCATTATATCCCCTTCTACATCATGGGTCGCCAGCTCTTCCTGCATCATTACCTCCCCGCTCATTTGGCTTCCTGTCTCGTCACGGGTGCACTTGTCGAGTTTGTTTTCTGCATCGAGCCCCAGGATCCCGAGATGCCAGCTGCTACCAAGGGCCATCGCCGCACTCGCTCGCGTCCGGTTCGCGAGCGTGTCGCCACGTCGAGTTTGATGGGTAGCTGGATTGCTACAGTTGTCATTCTTGCCGCTGTTTTCTGGTGCTTCCTCTTCTTCGCGCCGCTAACATACGGCAATCCGGGACTCTCTGTTCCGCAAGTCCAGGCGAGGAAGTGGCTTGGGTACGACCTTCACTTTGCTAAATAAGTTGTGAATGCTAGGGCGGTATGGGGAGTAGGGCTTTGGCCGAAGCCTTTTTCTATTGGTTCTCACTAGGGTAAAATGGTGCACAGGGTTAGAGTGCGGGTAGTGCAGTTCAGGTTCCATGTATTTTATCAAATTTTTCCGCCTCTTGGCCGTGGGCGGGTCAAGGGACTGCCACCGAGCACGCAAAGAATTTCCCATGTCCAAAGATACGGAGTAAAGTCGTGTTTGAGATGAGTAATCGAGTATCAATGCGAGAATATTCTAGATCTCAATCTTCACTGTTAATATGGTTTGTGAGATTTGTCCCGGCAATTTTAGCCACGTGCAATGTACAATTAAACGCCTCCATGCAGCTTCCAGACGCAATCGGTACCGACCTCGACAGTCCTGGTACCAAAACAACAACTATCTCCCAGTTCCCCTTCGCCACAATCATCTCCGCGTGGTATCTTGACTTTGCGTTCCAGCAGCCAGTCGTCGTATCCGCCTCGATCAATACGCATTTCCTCCTGCCCCGTAATAACCGGCTCGCTATGCTCATTCTCAAAACTCAAACTCGCCGCGAAAACGCTCCACGTCCATACCGGGACCTACGATATCCGACAAGTCTCTTCGGCCCATTTGCCCAAACACTCTTCGTAACGTATCGTACAGGTTCGTGCTCTGGTTTTGGTGAATCATGTTGTCGAGTTGGCTGTCGGATACGCCGTCGCCGACAACCTCCCTCGCCTTTTCTTTGCCTTCTCGCTCTACCACCTTGTGCATTGCCAGGGCGCCGAGCAGGTGCTGGGCTGCTTCCGTGTAGCAGCCGATGTTGATGCACGAAACACCGAGGTTGTAACGGGCACGTACGAAGTTTGGTCGGAGTGCGAGGGCGCGTGAATAGGCATCGATAGCCTCTTCGCTTCGTCCTGAGTTTGCGAGGGTGGCGCCGAGGCGGTTCCAGAGGAGATGGACTTGTGATGATGAGTTTGAGACACCTGATTCTGTGGATGCAAGGGCGGCGCCGAAACAGTCGACGGCTTTGTCATACTCTTCCACGCCGTAGAATAAGACGCCCAAGCCGACTTGTACATCCGGGTCCATTTGCTCTCCAGTTGGCGATAGCTGAGCGGCTTGGATGAATAGGTTTGTGACTTTCTCGTGAAGTAGATGGCGGTCTGTGAAGCCCATCTCGGCATCGGATGAGAGCGGCTCTTTGATCAGAGAGGGGTATTTGGTCGCCAACCAGCGTTCTAGGGTCCGGTATGCGGTGCTCTCGTAGCCCTCGTTTGTGTATGATACAGCCAAGCCCATCAATGCTTCCAGGTTCGATGGGTCCTGCTTCAGGGCATGTTCTAGCGCGCGAATAGCTGGTGTTTCCTTTTCGTTCTGTGCCTGAGACTCTCCCAGCCTGACCCAGGCTGCAATGTGATTCGGGTCCTTCTGGACTGCTGCTTCAAAGGCAAGCGCGGCCAAGGACAAGTTTCCGCCATCTTCCATTATCTTGACACCCTCCTCGAATGGGTTTGTGACGTTCTTGAAGAGATTCTCTTGCTCGAACAGGTAGTCGCCGATGGCTGGGTCGCGGACCGAGTGCGTGTTTAGTCCGTCGAAGCCTTCCCACTGATCAAGGTCGCCCACGTGTCCGTCGACAAATCTCTCCTCGTTGGCAAGTTGCCTAGCGTATTCAGTCTCAGCTTGGATTCCTTTCCAAATAGACTCGAAATCGTCGAAATCAACTGCGTCTTTCTCTACTGACCTGTCCATTTCGTTCAGCTCAGCCTCCATGGCCTTGTTGGCCTCGTCGTCGAGCGCGCCCAGGTCCTTTTGGTCAGTCTGCTCTAGCTGGGCAAACTGCGCTTCCCAGTCCTGGTCGTCCAGCTCGACCATCCGGCCTTTGCCTTTGCCAGAGTCCTGCATGGGCTGCTGGAAGTTCTGTGGCGCATATGGCTGTTGCATCATGCCCATGCCCATGCCGCCCATGCCCATGCCCATACCCATGCCCATGCCGTACATTGGCTGCTGGTACCCGGTCATGGAAGGCTGTGATGCCGTGGTAGGGCTTGCTGTCCGAGCGGTAGGGTTCATTTGCTGGAACTTTGCGAATTCGGCAGGACTAAAGCCGGCAGGTCGTTCTTGCATAGCTGGGCCCATCTGGGGTGCCTGCATGCCTGGGTCGAACTCGGCCGCCCATGCTGGCGATCCGCTGTGCTGCACCCGCTCCAGCTCTCTGCGCATTTGCTCCATGGCGAAAGGCGACGCGGGGCCGGGTCCTTGCGGGAGTTGGGCATTTTGGTTCATAAACTCGTTCATCATCTGTTGGCCATTGTGTTAGCCATTGTCTCCTTGTACATTGCCATGGCTCCTCGGTAGTCCTTGTCGCCAACTTACGCCGTCCGAAGGGCCGCCCATCTGCTGGCTGCGCATGCCCTCCTGCATACCGCCGGGTCCGCGCCCGACCAGGCGGTCTCTCTGCATGGACTTGTCATCTTGCACATGCTTTGTGAACTGGCTGAGCGGGTTGGCGCCCGTCGAGCATTCGGCGCCGCCTAGAAAAGACATGGCGAGAAGAGAGCGGGGGAGAAAGGTCAAGGTTTCGAAGCAGTTGGTACAAGGCGATCAGAAGAGAGCAAAAGAGACCATGTACAGGTATGGAGGCGGAGTGGATGCAGCCGGCGCGTCGAGTAATTGATCAGCAACAGATGGCAAGTGGAGATGTTACGCGGGGCAAGCCGAGGTCGCAGCCGCTGTCGTCTGTGCCTGGCCGCTGCCGCCACCACGCAGAGCCGCCGAATCCCACAACGTCTTCGGCATAATGCAATTCACTCGTGAGATTGGCCTCATGCATGCAATGCTAAATGTTTGGTTACAACTGCAAAATTTTGTGGATTCCTTCATCGTATACCGCGTACAAATGAAGAGGGGAATGACAACGCCGGACGCTCATCTACTATGATACATGTGACCTCTCTATCAATACAATGCACAGCCGGCAAAATGCGGCTTCCAGTCGTGCAAGTCGTATACAGAGAGAAAAGGATTCATCATCTCGCGGCTCATAACCTTCATTTTACAATCCATAGCCTGCAAGACCCCCGCACCTTACTCCTGGGTCGAGTCCTGGCGCTTCTCCCGCGCGGTTGTTGTACCAGACTTGCTGAAATCTACGCGAAGCTGTCTTCCATAGATGGTCTTCTCCTTGAGCACCTCCCTGGCGCGGGTGGCGCTGGCAACATCGATAAAGTCTGCGTGTGCAAAGCCCCGCGGCTGGCCGGTTCTCCGGTCAATGGCGACACGTACATCCATGACGTTGCGAATGTCACGGAAGAGATCGTTGAGATCCTTGTCTGACATCTCAAACGACATGTTGCCAATGAAGAGCGTCTTGGACGGAGGGTTGGGTTCAAAGGTGCCGTTGGGGCCGCGTGTCTTAGCGTTGGGCTTTGGGGAGTGGAATTGGACGACAAGGTTGCGACCCTCAAAGACCTGCATATCGAGGTTGTCGATGGCAGCCTGCGCATCAGCCAGGTTGGCGAACTCGACGTATCCAAATCTGAGCATCATGGTCAGCCAGAGTTTGTGGTGTTTGAGCGCAACAACTTACCCTCGGCTCAGACCACGGTTGTCGTAGACGAGCCTGACGTCTTCAATGTCACCGAAGCGAGAGAAGACACGCTTCAGTTGGTCTGCGGTGACTTCGTAGTAGAGGTTGCCAATGTAAAGCACCTTGTTTGGCTCCGTGTTCCTTAGGGGCCTCCTGTTTGGATCCCGTGGCCTGATCTCAGCACGCTCAACAGCAGCCTCAAGCGCATCATGGCCAACCGTCTGAGCCTCGTTAGTGGGGCTGGCCTGTACCTCCTGTTGTGCCGGAGTCAGGTTCTCCTCAACGGGAGCCTCTGCAGCAGTCTGAGCAAAGTTCTCGGGGGCGTCAGCGGCGGCAGCCTGTGCCACCTCGTCGGTCTTGGATGCCTCATCGCTAGCGAACCTTCGTTGGAACGAAGCAATAGACGACTGTTGCTGCCTGAGGCGGAACGCAGAGGGTGTGAGCGTGTTGATGGATCGCGGCTGTGTGAAGTAGGCCTTGGAAGGCGAAGCGCTGATGGCGCGAACGGCAGCACGGCGGAGGAGGAACCTGGGTGCGAGGTCAGCTACATGGCCAATTCGACCTGTATGGCGGTACCTACATGATTACGATTGAACAAAATTTGGGGATATCAACTCAATTTGTACAAGTCGATATACAGTAAATTTTTGGGCATGGATCATAGATCCGCGCTAGGCTTTGGTCACGTGCTGTGACCAGTCGACTATTTGTCGTGGGGAACTAGGATGACTGACTCGGAATCGCTCAATTTCCCCTGCTGGCAGCATCACAAGCCGAGGATGGAGGGGTCTAGCTTAGTAGGTAGGCGTCTCCGAATGAAGCATTACTACTTGCAGTCTCGATATCTTGCTCGCCTGCTGTTACATGTCTTGTTCTGGAATGATACCAAGACCTGGCATGCCGTGTAGTAGTCATGATGGAATCCATTATTATTATTTTGCAAAATGGCACGGGGCCAGGCGACAGGCCGGCGGGCTCCGAGGCGCGTTCCTTGTGTGAGTCTCGTTCTAAAGTTTGTGTTCGCTCTAGCAGCCACAACACCCACCTCCCCATAACACCATGATGAAAGGTAGTACATGTCAGTCCCTCTCTACGAGATGTCCCGGAACTGATGTGCATTGCAGGAGCTTTTTCTGCAGACGCTGATGCGTCGCCGGATTTTGGACCCGTTCGCGACGACCAGATGCTTTCCTCAGAGGAAGACGAGCTCGACCTCGAATACTCCGAGACAGAAGCAGGCGGCAGCGGGCGTACAAACCTTGCTGATGGTGCGACTTCAGCAGCGCAGAAAGCTGCGGGTGCGGGCGTCGAAGAGGACGATAATGGCATGCTGCCCCGCGACAAGCAGCGACGAACCGCCTTCTATGACTACACTGCAGAGAAGCAGATGAGCCATACCGAAGCCAAGCAGTTTTACCAGAGACACCAATTGGAGACGCAGCATGGAGGTCCGCAAGGGGATACCCAGAGTCCTGCCCTGCGCGCAAAGACGTTCCCCGCCAACTACACGGGTGCCGACGGCGTCGACTTCCTTAACAGAGCTGAGAGCATTCGCTCGCGGAAGAGCAATGTCAGTCTTGCGAATCAAGGGCAACGGTCCAACCTACCCATCGGCTTGTCACACGCCGAGCAGTCACAGGAACCACGTCGACACATGACTCAACAGTCCTCGCACTACGAAGAAGGCGACAACTTTCTTCAGGCCAATCAACAGGCCCGATCGCACGGCCAGCATCCCAACCTCCCTCACGAGGACAAACCACTTCTAGCTGAAGAGGGCATTCACGGTGCGGGTGCAGGCATTGGTGTTGGAACTGGCGCAGGAGGCTTCGCCATGTCCGACTCGAGTATCACGGCTGAGCTCAGTTCAATCTACAAGAATATCCAAAAGGTTCTCGACTTGCGTCACAAGTATACCCGCCTATCGTTACAACGCAACTTCGACAATCCGAAAGACGACCCAGCCTGGCGCATTTACCCCTCTCCTCCAGAACCCGTATGGAACGATAGCTCCAAGCAGCGTCGCAATGCGGGCGAAAGCATGCAAAACAGCGGGATCCTGGAGCCAAACGACCCGCCCAAGCCGCCCCGCAAGATGGGTACCAACATTGGTGAAGACTTTCACCTTGAAGACTGCCTACCAGTCCCGGGTCCAGGAGAAATGTCATTTCGGCTGGATGAAGGCGGTGTCTACCAAGTATATGAAACTGCCAAATCCGCTGAGCTTGACACGCCTATCGTGGCAATCCCCACACTGCGCGAGTTCTACATCGATCTCGACTCCATTCTTGATATATCTTCGGATGGGCCCAGCAAAAGCTTCGCCTTCCGTCGTCTGCAGTACTTGGAAGGAAAGTTCAACCTCTATTATCTGCTGAACGAGTACCAAGAAACAGCCGATACAAAGAAGGTGCCCCACAGAGATTTCTACAATGTACGAAAGGTCGACACGCACGTGCACCATTCGGCATGCATGAATCAAAAGCATTTGCTCCGCTTCATCAAGTCCAAGATGAAGAAGTCTCCTGATGAGGTTGTGTTGTACCGTGATGGGAAGCATCTGACATTGAGAGAGGTGTTTGAGTCTATCAACTTGACGGCGTATGATTTGAGTATCGACACACTGGACATGCATGTAAGTGCAGGGTTCGTATACGACTTGGATATTGCTAATTCTTCAGGCGCACACGGACTCATTCCATCGCTTCGACAAATTCAACCTGAAATACAACCCGATCGGTGAATCGCGCTTGCGTACCATATTTTTAAAGACAGACAACTTCGTCAAGGGCCGATATCTAGCTGAAATCACCAAAGAAGTCATTTCAGATTTGGAAGCAAGCAAATACCAATTTGTCGAATGGCGCATATCCATCTACGGCCGAGACATTGACGAGTGGGATAAACTCGCGGCTTGGGTCGTTGATAATAAGCTCTTCTCGCCCAATGTCCGATGGTTGATTCAAGTTCCGCGCTTGTTTGACGTATACAAGGCCACTGGCCTCATGGATAACTTCCAGCAAGTTATCGTAAATGTTTTCCAGCCTCTGTTCGAGGTCACAAAGGATCCCACAAGCCACCCCAAGCTTCACATCTTCTTGCAAAGGGTCATTGGGTTTGATAGTGTCGACGATGAGAGCAAGGTGGAGCGGCGCGTGTATCGGAAATTCCCCTTTCCAAGCGAATGGTCCACGAAGCAGAATCCGCCATACAGCTACTGGATGTACTACTTGTTTGCGAACATGTCATCGCTCAATGTGTGGAGAAAACAACGTGGCTTCAATACTTTCCTGCTTCGTCCGCACTGCGGTGAGGCCGGTGACACGGATCATTTGGCTGCAGCGGTTCTTTGCTGCCACAGCATCAGTCATGGTCTTTTGCTTCGAAAGGTACCCTTCCTTCAATACATGTTCTACCTGGAGCAGATTGGTGTCGCCATGTCGCCTCTTAGCAACAACGCACTGTTCTTGGCGTACGAGCGAAATCCGTTTATGAGCTACTTCAGGCGCGGTCTAAACGTGTCACTATCGACAGACGATCCTCTCCAGTTTGCTTTCACAAAAGAGCCTCTCATTGAGGAGTACTCGGTCGCAGCGCAAATCTACAAGCTTAGTGCTGTGGACATGTGTGAGTTAGCCAAGCACTCGGTCGAGCAGAGTGGATTCGAACATGTGGTCAAGCAGAAGTGGCTGGGTGCTAACTATCATCTCCCCGGTGTTGCGGGTAATGATATGGCAAGATCCAACGTACCCAGTATTCGGGAGGCGTTCCGACATGAGACACTCATGGGAGAGCTGGCTATGTAAGTCTTGTCACACTAGAATGCAAAGGCTATCGATACTAACTTGGTGCAGGATCGACCGTTATACACGCGCAGCTCAGGCCGGTAGCCACGATCTCACCAGCTCCAACTTGCAGTCTGAAGTACCGCAGACACCAAAATCATTCCAGGGAGCGACACCTGCTTCGCCCACACATGTTTCGGCGGCGGGCAGTAAGCAAGTGTTTTCAAAGCTGCCGCCAGCGCAAGTCGCTCGCCTCAAGCCCTCAGCATCGGCTGCGGACATGGTGAGTCTGCAAGCGCAACCAGCCTCACCGACCAGCGCAAAAGACGGTAGTAATCTCGACCGACCTCGTCGCAGTTCCAGTATCACCATCAATCCCAACACTCTCTCGGTAGTGCAGCCTACAGAGTCTCTGGATGAGCCGGACACAGGGTTGAAGCGCTCAACGAGTACTGTTACGCTAGACGGGGAGCCTAGGTTGTTCCCCGGTGTTGTTAGCAGTAGGAGTAGGAGGCGAAGCACGAGGACTAGCCAGGCTGAAGACGGGGACATGACGAGCTCACGTCTGAGGTTTCAAACGGGCGATACAGAGAGTGTGATGGAGGAGAGGGACACGGATGATGAGGAATGATGACGAGTCACGGTGTTTGAATGGGTAGATGATGTATACGCCTTACGCTTCGACAAAGAATACGAATACTAGACATGATACGGTTATTTTACATTTCCTTGTTGAAGGATATATCTGGGTATGAGATCATCCTAGGTATGAATCATTGTGGTATTATTGCGTGTTTCGGGACGCTACAAAGTTAAACGCCGGTAGAAAATGCACGCTTGCTGCAAGGGAAGAAAAGCAAAAATAATAAAAAAGCACTATCTAGGCGCATCCCGTGTTCCTCATGAGTTGATGCTCCGCGCATAACAGTCCAAACACCATGCATCCCCCTCTTCTCCGACCTCGACTATGCACTTGTTGCAGACGGCTTTGGTGCAACCCACGCATTGTCGTGCGCAAATAAAGCAAGTTCGTCCTTCACATCGTCGACAGTTCAGGTAGTTTTCTAGGTCCTTCTTACGCTTTGGTGCTTTGTTGCAGGCGTGACATGAGCGCAGATCGGAGACTGCGTGTGATGGGGTGTCGAGATCGACGTCCATGAGGTGTGATGTTGATTTGGGGAGGGAAGTCTTGGGGCTGATGCGTTTGAGCTGCTTGACCGGCCGTCGTTCCGATGTGTATTCGTGTGCTTTCGAGGTGAAGAAGGCGTATGGTAAGCTGCTGGTGGGTTCGAAAGGCGGGGTATTATGCACATGTAGACGGGTAGCGTCTCGGCTTGGGGAAGAGCGATGCTGACGAGACATGTTTCTGGGGGTTTGTTAGCACTGGAGCTATGTGTTGAAAGGAGGGAGAATTCATACATTGGCGGTCCATCATCCCCAGCTTGTCGTTTTCTCTTGCCGAGACCGGCGGCATGCTGCTCTTGGGCCATGGTTTGCCAGTAGTTGGGCGAATTGTCCTGTTGCCAGTCGTGTACGGTATTAGGGCCGAAGAGATCGGAGGTGATGTAGACCATGGTGGTGGTGGTGGTGGTGGTTGCAGCAGCTTCACGGTGAAGTAGAGGCGTCGTGGTCGACCGCCGCCGTGAAGAAGGCGGAAAGAGCTGGAGCGTGCAGCGGAGGCGATGGCGCAAGGGGTTTCGAGCAGAACCACGAGTCAAAAGGAGGCGCAAGAACTGGCTGGGATAAGAGGAGACGGTGGAAGATGGGACGAGTCTGGAGCAGGCCTTCACTGCGATGTTTAAGCGTGTTAGGCGTGTTGTCGGACGGCGGCCCTGCGACCAAGGCCATGCTCGGCGTACCTGACTAGCGCCAGAGCCGGCCAAGCCCAGCCAGGCAACAGACAGGGCAGACAGGGGCCCGATGACCCCCACAACACGCTTCACGTGTCGCCAAGCCCAATGTTCGCGACCGACTAACGCGACGGCACAGCCCCGGGGGTGAAACATTGACGCCGCGCCGACGACGACAACGACAACAACAGCAGCCCCAATTGACCACGGCCAGCACGCGTCCCCACATCGACTTTGGCATCCCGGCATCCGTGTCATGTCTGCCATTTCTGGCTGATTGGCATGACTTCGCCGTCTCCGCAGTACTACCCCACACTCTGATCCCCTGCACGCTGAACCTGGAGCCATGGATAGCGTCAATGTCTCTGAACTGGTTGCGCGCCTCGGCGCTGAGGAGGAGTCGGTGCGGAAGATGGCCGTCTTCAAGCTGCAGAGCGCCATTGGCGACCCTTCGTTCGCCGATGTCTTCATCTACGAAGGGGGGCTGCCCAAGCTGAGGTTCCTGGCACTACACTCTACAGGAAACACACTGGCCTACTGCCTCACTTCGCTGGCGCGCCTGCTGGAGCTTGACAAAGGATGGGATCATGTCACCGACGACTTGGTCGCGAGGGTAAGTCACATCACACAACGACATGCCAAGGACATCTAACCAGCGCGCAACAGATAGTCGACCTCGTCGTCGCCCAACCCCTCGTCAACGTCAATCGCGGTGCCATGTCAGTCCTCGCAGTCATTGTCGGCAATCCATCGCATCGAAACTTCCAGACAGGTGGCACTGGCTTCCAGCGCCTCAAGCCTGCAGTCGACACCCAGCCCCAGTTCCTATCTTCGCTGGTTGAGAAGATAACGTCAGCCGACCATGCCCTCTGCGCAAATTCTCTCCAGCTCATCAATGCCCTCATGCGCGATGCCATTGCGAACGACGCAGCCTTCGAGTGGCCCAAATTCATAAAGCAGCTTCAGGAGTTAGGGGTAATCAAAAGTGTCTATGGCCTCATGCAGAGTACCGCCATACAGGACCTGGCCCACCCGCTATTGGAATTCCAGTCTCTGACTAAAATACTGCTGAGGAACTGGAGAGAGGAAAAGGTCGATCTCGAGAACCCGGACCATCGAAGGGCTATTCGCGGCCTACACACGGCGAGCCACCCGGAGAAGCCATCGTCGGATCCCAAAGGCAGCAAGAAGCATAGCCCTGAAAAATGGAGACGGCTGGGCTTTGAAACCGAATCCCCAGCTTGGGAGTTTGATGCGACTGGCTTTCTAGGCCTCATGGACATTACCGACTTTGTCTACAAGAACGAAGATGGGTTTCAGAAACTGTTACTGGAGCAGTCGGCAGAGCCTCTTGAGCATCGTTGTCCTATTGCTCGTGCCAGTCTTTCTGTCACGCAGACCCTTTACGAGCACTTTGAGGTGGACAAACTGGACGACGTCGACTCTTACCGACACAACGATTCGCGCGCCAACTTCGACCGGGCCTTCAAGCCCCTCTTACTTCACTGGTCTAGATTGCACACGAGCGGCTTAAATGCTTTCATCCGACTTTGGAAGGCAGCGGGCGCGCAGACAGAAGACTTTGAAAAGATCGAAGAGCTGATTCGCATATTAATCGAACAAGTCGTCGGGCAGGCGCCACGCATGAGAGATGTCAAAGACATAGAAGAGGAGCTGGCAGAGTTTGAGCTCAAGCGCCTCAGAGAGCTCCAGATGGAAGTGCTTGAATTGACGTATGAAGATGCGTGGGGTCATCATTTGCGGTATGCAGTTCGCTAGTCGTAGGCTGCGCTAAGCTAACGTTGCACAGCCAAGTTCGTGATGAGCTCAATCACGAGGCCCTTCAGTTCGTCAAGGAGCAACGCATAAGATGCTTGCTTCAGGGCGCGTGGTTTCCGATGGGCATGGACTTGGGCACAAACACAGGTCTACCGACTAACAAGGCCGTCAGCCGTTCCGTGCCTTCGGCGTGGCGCTTTGTTCGACTGTCACACAACCGGCGATATCTGCATTACGCTGACTTTGAGGAAAAGACGGCAACAGAGCCGAGGTTAGACGCACTGCAAGAGAAGAGTAAGTGTTAGGCGCAGGGTTCCTCCCAATTGCCTGTTTGCATTACCGCCGTGGCTGACGCACATGAATAGTCGATCTGTCCATCGTCTCCTCTGTCGTGAGCAATGTCTCGGCTTCGGCCCCGTCTACAGCATCATCTGACAGCACGGTCAGGACGCTGCCAGGGCATGAGCGGGCGTCCACGTCGACCAAAATAACCATCCACGGCTACCTGCCTCCGTCCAATCATTCGCGGACGACATCCAGCGGCTCAGGCGCAGGGCGCAAAGAATCCGTCCTCTTGCATCTGCACCCTCAAAGCCACACGCTTGCTTCCGAGTGGCTTGATGGATTGCTGATGCTGTTGAACCAGCAGCCAATTACCGCAGATACCAACAAGCTAGCTACCTTCATAGGCGGCTATGGACTCAAGATACGCCTGCTGAACGTGCGGTACGAGGATGTCGGACTGGAAGAGCCGGTTCTGCCGAGCCGTGAAGGACTGGACGACGAATATTACTGTGAGTATCGACTGTGTGTGACTCGCATAGACCTTATGCTGACGGGCCATGTAGATGATATTGCGGGCGCTTGAAGATTTGCAATATCCTTGTTTACGGGCCAACGGTCTTTACTAACAAACATCGATCTGCACGCCATGGGAAATTGTATTGGGTCCGCCAGATGCAAAGTGCAGGATGTTGGGTAGGCTAAGTGCAAGCGTCAAGAGGCTAATGGTTTCTCGATGCGAAACTACGCAATGGCGGGGTAGGCCCCGATTGTGACCAAATTATCTGGGACCGGTTGCTGATGTTGAGGATTATGGATAGATTAGGCGATTTGGCAGGAGCGATTCTCTTGAGATACCCTTGCATGTACTTTTCATATGTAATTCATGGTTTGAGCGAGTTGCATGATGCGTGCATGCTGTTCAGCTATTTTACTTTTCGTCGTTGCACGGCGCATGCTGGCAACGTTGCACAAGACGTGTGGCAGTGACCTGTGCGATATTAACTGTGACACGTCTGGCTGTTGTTGGCGGGCCGGCCAGTCGGACAGAAAGTCGTCTTCCAGAAGTCAAGACGAGATTGGAGTCATCAAAGGCTAAAGGCGAACGGACGTAAGATGGGATCATGGCAGCTGGCAGGGCTGGCCTTCTATCCGTGGGCCAGGTAACTGTGGCGATGCGGTGTGTCGCACGCTAGGCTATCGTGGGTCCCGCTGGCGGTCTGTTCCTGGCAGCCACGGACGTGAAACAGCGGATGGCCTAGTGGAGAGAAGCGGGGAGCTGCTGGTTTGCCTGTGGAGCCACACTGTTACTGCTCCTCTCGTGATGCTCCCATGGCGGGCGATGGTATCCAGCCATGACTCAGGACGCGCATACCCGTCGGCCTGCTCCTCGCCGGCGCCGTCGCAGCGAGGATGAGGGCTTCAATTGACTCTCGGATCGTCAGCCACGGCTCTACTGGGGCCCAGCTATGAGGTGGAGAAGGAAGTGTGCGTCTCTGGTGGCGCCTTAGCTGCAGCTGTGGCATTCCGCGAACGAGTATGCAGCCGCCCCAGGTGCCTGTCTGTCGTATAGGTGCCTAAGCCCACACACGCACACACACACACACACACACACACACACACACACACACACACATTTGTTTCCATGCCAGCTGTTGCTCTGCTGCTGCTGCTGCTGCTGCCGCTCCTGCTGCACTTCATATAATTCCTTCTCCTTCGGACTTTCGCTTGTTTGCTCCTCGGATAGCCCGCCGGTAGATCATTGAAAAAGAGCTATTGCTTTACCATTGTCGTTTGCAACGGGCCTAACACACATTCTGGCCACGGTGTCGAGGGCCGCCTCTCACTCTCCCTTTCACTCACACAGACACTCCTTTGCTGGATGTGTTCTTGTGCCTGGATCAAATCGAACCAAACGCCATCGCCGTTTTCGACCCCCGAGCCGACGCCATGAAGAGCAAAGCCAGAGGCACTATTCTGCCTCTACAACAGGCGGAATTCGACGCGCTGCCTGATTCGGTCCAGTAAGTTAATGTCCGCGCTTCTTATTGGCCCAGCCGCGTGATAGGGGCGCATTCATCGCCTGCATATACCGACTCCCCCCACCACGAATTGGCTGTACCTTGCAGTAGGATGAAAGGATTCTCAATTATGCCATCGCTAACCCGTTCCGTTACAGGAGAAAGTACTTCTCATCCCTGGAGCGCCTGCAGATCCAACAACAGGCCCAGCAAGCCTTGGACGAGCCTACATCAGGCCGCTCGTCCCAGGCCAGTTCCTCCAAGCCCCACCGGCCCCAGCTGTCATTAGGCACCGGACGACGCAAACGCAAGTCGGAAAAGGCTGTGCATGAACACGACATCTCACACGCCGACGTTGACTTTTTCTTTTCGTTGCCCGAAAAAGTTCGGAAACAGCATTTTTCGCGACAAGAGCAGTTGCTTCTTCAAGGTTGGCGTGAACACGCGTTCCTTCCCGACGACACAGACTCTGAGTGGGCACAACAACGCTTCGACGACTTTCACTTTGACTTTTCCGACTCATCTGTCGCCGAATTCCCTGAGCGCGGACGCTCACGGAGACGATCACCAATATCATCGGCCGTCAGCCTTGAACACGGACCGAGCGGCCCATCTACGGCGCAAGAGAAGGACCTGGACAGTGCAAATACTCCTTTATACCTCGACACCATGGCCACTCCTATCTTTACACGGCGAGAAGTCCCCATGGCTGACATGAGACGCACCATGTCTCTCACTGCTCATCCCGCCCGCCGTGGAGCCTCGCCTCTCGCCATGTCTGAGTCTCCGTTTGCCAATCCCGTGCCAGCTCGACAGCACCAACGCGCACATTCTTCTTCCCTCTCCGGCCGCACATCATTCCAGACGTCAACTACTCCCATTTTTGACCCCGAGGCCACTCACTATCAGGACCCCGAGGCGAGAAAGAAGCTGCGCATGTACCTTGCATCTCCTCAAAAATTCGACGAAGCCATAGAATTCGGCTTCCCATCATCAGCAGGCCACGACTCTGCTGCACCGCACTACCATCTGCCTCAGATTCACAGTCACTCTCATGGCTTCAGCCGGGACATGCACACATTTCTCCGAGACGGACAACTATCTTTTTTCGAAGACAACAGCAATGAGAACCAAGGATTAGAATCGGACGCCGACTCTGTTGCTGATATGGAATCACCCGCCACGCCCTCAAGTACCGGCCTATCCTTTCGTCTACATTCCCGCCAAATCTCACACCGAAAGTTCTCCGTCGACTCGTCCGCCCCGTCACCCGTACATTCAGCAAATTGGCAACTCAACCGAGAGATGACTTTACGAATGACCTTGACCCGGCCCGATCTTCGTGCCGACGAAGATCAGCTATACGGTTGGCAAGGTGCTAGCTCAAGCCCCAAAGCTCAGAAAGATGACCCTCTGGCGCTAGAAGATCTTGTCTTCTCCGATGACATGACTGGAACCAAGGGTGCATTTTACGTCAAGCCCAAGCCGCGCGGAAACCTTGTCAGCCGCCTACTAAAGCGCGCAAGTCTCAAGTCTCGCTGAATAGTGCTTATGAGTCATACCAAGTATGCCTTCTTCGCTCACCGTGAGCCTCACTTTAGTCTCCTTCTTACTTGTCATTTTCCCTTTACTTTAATTATTAGACCACCGGGTCTGCTGCATTTAAGCGGGCGTTTTCTTCTTCAAACTAGATTATTGGTCACGGCTTCAGACTGTACGATTATCACGATGCACGAAACGATTCAGATGCATGAATGGGGCGTTTTCCTTTCATCTCCCGCCCAGGCACCCTGCGGAGTTTAGCTAGCCAATGAGCATTATCAAGAATGATACCCGATGGCGACCGATTAGCATGTCGCTTTAATAATCATCCAACCCTTATTCTTTTTTGATTTCAACGATTTTGAATTGACAATCTTCGACGTATGTTCTCAGTCCAACGTCGCTATTGGCGATAAACCTAACTTCCAGAACAGAACTGGTGTCTCGCCAAGATTTACACTTTCTTTTTCTACATTATCGACTTGCAACGTTCATGACTAGTTCCACCCGGAAGATTGCGATGCCGTCGTGGGGACTACTGGGAACATGTACATGGGTCGTTAGCTCAGGATCAGTACGTTTCGAATCAGCTACCGCCCATCCCCACACATGTGTAATTCAGAGATCTATACCGCATAAAGATAAGACGCAGGGATAACATGCGAATATCATGGCCACGCGTCAGGTCTCTATCATCCAGTGTGGAGGAAAAGATCTGCAACAACTGCAGCATCTCCATGCAGTAGTTGATAGTATGCAGTGGTATACATTCGTAAGCCGAAATACCAAGGTGCGGCATAATGTAAACCGAGTAAACTGAGATCAAGTTGTAGCAAGTCCGAGTCAGCGGGCCCAGCTCCTCTGCGTCTAACACATGCAGGAGCCCCGGAACACCTACATGACATGTCGACACTACAAAGGATCTGCATCGCTCTATACTATCATCCTCATCACCATCAAGATTCTGAAATGTAATAGAGGACAAGGCTGACAGATCCGAATTTTGCTACTACGTCATCATTTTGGGTACCACTACATAGTGTGCCACATCTTCACAGACATATGCACCAAACAGCAAAAACAAAACAACACCTTGAATCCCTACAACAGCTCATCACTGACGATTACTTGCATAGGCGGTACTCTCTTGCGTCTCTGATCTTTTCACTTAGCTCCAAACTGCATGCTAACTCTGGTGCCACACTCGACTTACCTACCTCCCCTCTTCATGACACGACACCTCACAGCAGCAGGTAGTGGCAATCGGCGAACATCCCAGCCATGAATTACAAATCGATATCTCCAGTGTGCGCGCTAGACATGGAAGCACCTTCACGATCGCAGCAAGCGCAGTAGCCGGCAATTACGGACCCTGAAACTCTAGTGTACCACAATCATGAAAGAGCACCACCAGTTCGCTCGGCAATCGACAGTCGACTAGCTTGCCACCACGAACACATGTACGCAATGACGGCGAAGTTAGAACAGTGGGAGTAGATCCAGACCAAGGGAGTAGTGATCCGTTGTGGAGCTTCACCGGAGCGCACAGCGGATCGGTGGTGTGGGAAGGGTAAAAGGCAGTGGTGACCAAGTGCGGGATTGGCAGTTTCATGTTGGGAAGAAAATATTCCTACTCCATCACGTTGAGCATGGTGCACACGAGAGGCTTTGAGACGCTGGTCGACGTTGTCTTGTAGTCAAGTCATGGGCGAGGGCTTCGTCGGCCTTGTGATGACAGAACAGTAGTAGTAAGCCTTTGTTCGCCGTACATGAAAACCAGGCTTTGATAATGTGCATGAGCTGCGACGACTAACCATGCAGTGATGAAATCCGTCTAGCTACTACTACGATGCACAGGCCGAGTTGCACGACAAAGTCGTTAGGCTAGGGTTTTTGCGTTATCGTGGTGAGGCATCACTGGCACGCGCATACGCGGTGCAGATGGACACAACAGAAGAAAAGGGTATCGTACGTTGCTCGTCATGCGTTGTCTAGACCGCAGCATATACATACGCCGTGCAGGAGCAGTTGCAGAGGGGCACAAGTAAACTTCGGCTTAGCATGTTAGGACACACGACGTCGTGGCTGAATCTGCAAAATTCTCTAGCCCCAGGCATGCATATCCCAAGAAGCGGGAGACCAAATTCGGACCTTTTAACTGCGATCATGGTCCATACTCCATCCGCTTTCGGCCATGTGCAGAGAACGACGAGACCCGCTCTTGCAGTTCCACGCTTCCCCACGTACAGATTTTGATTGCGGCATTCATGCGTTGGATGCACCCCGACGCTTGGTTCACATGCTAAATCATACCACTTCCCTAGATGATACTTGGCTTCGAGAGCTCTTGAAGTTTTTCATTACTCGTGGTATTCTGTTTCTGTATAGGGTTACCACCTGCCTTTCTTTACCTTGACAAGGCAATGTCATCGATTCGGAGAATCATCTTGACAGTCTCGGCCGCTAGCTCGATGGCGCTGGTGCTGACTAGCAGTGGCTGCAGTACGTTCTCCTCGCTAATGTCATTCTTGACGCCTCCGCTCTTGATGCTGATACCCGCGTTCTTCTGGTCTTGCGCGTGCCTATGCCTTAGCTCTGTGACGACCTTGATGCTGTTGAGACCCGCATTCTCCGCCAGAGTGGTTGGGATAACCTCCATAGCGTCGGCGAAAGCTTTCCAGCAGATAGCCTCTGTCCCCGAAAGCTCCCGAGCCTTGAGAGACAGTTGGTGTGCGATCTCAATTTCAGGGGCGCCACCACCAGCAAGTAGTGCCTTCTTCTTGACTAATGAACGAATAGCGCAGTGTGCGTCGTGAAGCGATCGCTCTGTCTCGTCCAGAATGAGGTTGTTGGCGCCTCGGCAGACAATAGAGACAGTGTTGGCGGCTGACTTGACACCTGACACTTTGACGTAGCGAGCGCCAGATGCCTGCACTTCTTCGACAAGGTCAGCGGAACCGAGCTTATCTTCGGTGAATGAGTCGATGTCGGCAATGGGTTTGCAACCAGTGCTCTACTTTGCATTAGCCTTTAATCTTGATGAATAGTCGCGTAATTGGCGCACCTTGCAGATGAACTCGATCTCGTCACGCTCGATATCCTTGATGACCATGATCTTGAGCTTGGACAAGAAGTGCAGACTGAGGTCGTTGACGGCGTCGCGTAGAATGGACTTTTGGATGAAGAGAACATTGCACTTGGCTTTTTGAATCTTCTTAACCATGTTCAGCAGGTACGTCCGCTCCTCCTTGAGGATCTTGTCCATTTGCCTGTAGTCGTTGACAACAATCTGGTTCTCCATGTCCGGCTTGGGCGGGCTCAACTGGAATTGAATGAGACCTATCCGTGCCTTTTCCTTGAGCGTGGGCCCACTGGCGCTCTTGACCACTGGCTGGTTCAGAACCAGGCCATCGATCATCTCACTGTCTTCAATGGTACCTCCCGACTTCTTGATCATCCGAATATTCTTCAAGTCTACATTGTCGGCTGTCTTGGGATCAATGACCTTGAGCACCGAGTCTACGGCCATGATGGGTAGCTTGGGCTCTTGGGCAACGATCTTGGAGGAGAGTGCGGTCGTGGCGGTCTTGAGGAGGGTCTGCCTGTCTGTGAGGGAGATGGGAATGGCCATGTCGGTCAGTATGGATATGGCCTCTTGCGCAGCGCGTTGGAAAGCCTCTGAGATGACGGTGGGGTGGATGCCCTTGCCCAATAACCGCTCAGCAGCACCCAGCAGACTGCCAGCAATGACGACGACAGACGTTGTGCCGTCTCCAGCTTCGATATCTTGGGCGTGTGCGAGGTCGACGAGCATCTTGGCCGAGGGGTGCATGACGCTCATCTGGTTCAACATGGTGGCTCCGTCGTTTGTGATGATGGTCTGGCCTTTGCTGGTTTGGATCTGGGGCGAATTAGCCATCAAGTGTTTCCTGGAGCTCGTGCAAGTTTTCTTACCATCTTGTCCATTCCCTTTGGTCCGAGAGACTGCCAAAACATTAGTATTCATCTCTTTCATCTCTTCCCCGCACCCCGTGGTGGGACATACAGTTCTGATCGCATCTGCCACGGCTGCGCATTGTGAGTCAGCTTGAAATTGTCATGGATACCGATACAACCATCTTACCTCTTGCAGCAATGATGTTGGCACTGCGGACAGCTCTGGGCTTCTCCTTGTCCTGCACTCGCCGTCAATCAATGTTTTCATAGCTCGGACTGGAGGCGGCCGCACCTTGAATGCAGCATTTCCGGCGCCGGTGCCGCCACTTGCAACTTGAGCAGCCATGTTTCAGAGATACGGGAACGACAAAGCTAAAAGAGGGGTATCGTGGTGGTTTGGCGGGGAAGTTTGGGTGCCTGGACGCGAACTTGACAATATTTCGAGAACGCGATGGACGGTAGCGCACTGACAATGTACAAGCTCCGACTCGCCGGGCCATTGCCGCATCACAGCTACACCTTGACTGATTACACAACAACCACGCCCAGTACCTTCACCCAGCACCACCACTACCGCCTCCGCATCTTTTCCGACTGTCCTTTATAACGCCACGCCGGGACTCGCCCAATCCATCTCCGCATCCAGAGTTCGACCGCCTTTTGACAGGCCGCCCGACAGTCGCCGCTCCCGCCGCAAACATGCCTTCAGCCACAGGCCAGTCCTGGGAGAAGTACCAGAAGAACTTTGCCGACGACGAAGTAGAGGAGAAGAAGATTACACCCCTCACAGATGAGTAAGCAAAGCGGGCGCTGTTGGCATGCAGCGGGCGCTAATGACAGCATAGGGACATCCAGGTGTTGAAGACATACGGCGCTGCACCCTACGGCGCCGAGCTCAAGAAGCTCGAGAAGGAGATCAAGGACAAGCAACAGACGATAAACGAGAAGATTGGCGTCAAGGTAGGCAGCTCCGACATGGCAAATCTCACCTCCCACTCACCTTCGCCCAGGAATCAGATACCGGTCTCGCACCGCCACATCTATGGGATATCGCCGCCGACCGCCAACGAATGCAAGAAGAGCAGCCTCTCCAAGTCGCGCGATGCACCAAGATAATACAGGATGAGAAGGACTCGGAAAAGAGCAAATATGTCATCAACGTCAAGCAAATCGCCAAGTTCGTCGTCAACCTTGGAGAGCGCGTCTCCCCCACCGACATCGAAGAGGGCATGCGAGTGGGTGTCGACCGCAACAAGTACCAGATCCTGCTTCCCCTACCACCAAAGATTGATCCCTCAGTCACCATGATGACGGTTGAGGACAAGCCTGACGTCACATACGGAGATGTAGGAGGTTGCAAAGAGCAGATTGAGAAGTTGCGAGAAGTCGTTGAGATGCCACTGTTATCGCCAGAGCGCTTCGTCAACCTTGGTATCGACCCTCCCAAGGGCGCCCTTCTCTACGGCCCCCCAGGAACCGGAAAGACGCTTTGCGCCCGAGCCGTCGCCAACCGAACCGACGCTACATTTATCCGTGTCATCGGTTCAGAGCTCGTACAAAAGTACGTCGGAGAAGGTGCCAGGATGGTGCGCGAGCTATTCGAGATGGCGCGAACAAAGAAGGCGTGTATCATCTTCTTCGACGAGATCGACGCTGTCGGTGGAGCTCGTTTCGATGACGGTGCTGGAGGCGATAACGAAGTGCAGCGTACCATGTTGGAACTGATTACACAACTCGACGGTTTCGATGCTCGCGGTAATATCAAGGTCATGTTCGCCACCAACAGACCGTCAACCCTCGATCCTGCCCTCATGCGTCCCGGACGTATCGACCGAAAGATCGAATTCTCGCTACCAGACATGGAAGGCCGTGCTAACATTCTCCGCATCCACGCCAAGAGTATGAGTGTAGAGCGCGACATTCGTTGGGAGCTCATCTCTCGTCTCTGCCCCAACAGCACAGGTGCCGAACTGAGGAGTGTAGCGACAGAGGCAGGCATGTTTGCCATCCGAGCGAGGAGGAAGGTCGCTACTGAGAAGGACTTCCTGGCTGCCGTTGACAAGGTCATCAAGGGTAACCTGAAGTTCAACTCGACCGCCACGTACATGCAATACAATTAGATGAGACCGTGCGTGGTCCGCTGCAAATGTCGCTATTGGTGCATTCGGGGGCAAGGCTGGCTTTGTACGAGTAGTCACCAGGTTGCCTTATTGCCACTTGGATGGGTAGAGTTATAATGCATCTTTTCGAATCACCTTCCTGCTTCTTCACCCTTTGGTTGAAGAAACGACTATTACACTATTACTGTGCCTCCAATATCACACAATCCTACATGTACATCCCACTCCAAGCCCTCTGCCTCTGCCGACTTTCGCCAGCGTTCAGGCGGCTCAGTAACTGGTTCGTAGCTGGCCGAGTACGCGCCTCTGAACGTGCCGAAATGCATACCTATGCTCTTCTTGCTCCGTACGTCCTTGTGTATTACTATAGAATCCTCGGGGCTAGAGTGCTGTCCGGATAGAACAGACCGCGGCTTAAAGCATCCGATGGGTACCAGGGCGAGATCGAAAGGTCCGTACAAATCTCCAATTTCCTTGAATGCTGGGCAGGGCGGATGCGGAGCGTCGTGGTGCGCATACTGCTCGTCCGAGGTGACATGACAGTAACCTGTATCTCCCGCGAAAAATACCTTCTTGCCAGATGGTTGAGGCTCCTGTACTATCCAGCTGCACCAGAGCGTCCCGTCAAAGTTCCAGGGCGCGCGACCAGATCGATGTTGCGCCGGTGTGCAGACCAAGTCCACACTTCCTGCATCTTTCTTGGACACTGTTGTACCGTCCCACCAATCCATCTCCTCGACTTGGTCTGGCTTGATGCCCACACCGAGCCCGGTGAGGACAGCCTTGACGCCCAAGCCACAGAAGAAGTGCAGGTCCCCGTTCTGTTTTGCGTTCAGCTTCTTCAGGGTATCCGAGTCTAGGTGATCGTAGTGGTCGTGGCTTATGCATACGGCATCGATCTCGGGTAGTTCGTCGATGGTGCATGGCGGAGGCGTGAAGCGTACGGGCCCAACCATGCCGTAGGGCCCTACGCGCTCACTCCAGACCGGGTCAAGAAGTATTCGCATACCTCTTTGGTTTCCTTCCCGGGCTGTTGTTTCGATCAAGAAACTCGCGTGTCCAATCCAAGTAGCCTTCATGCCGTTCGTACCATGACCGAAATCTGGCTTGCGCACTTCAACCAGGCCTAGCCGATCGGCGGGAACTGGAACAAAGTTCTTTGGCGTGCTGAAGCGTGTGCGCAAGGCAGCTACTATGCCATCGTTCTTGTATGAGGGCCATGGGTTTTTGAATGAAGTCGGGGGGCTGCCAACGTGGTGGGCTGTCGTGTATGAATCTGGTGCGCGGGGCGGGAGTGCTGTTATGGTGCACGTGGGAGGCATCGCCGGTGATGTGTAATGCCTAAAAAACGGCGTAAGCACACAAAGGGCTGAAGTTGAGCGCGCATCTTCGTCGTGGTGAGAGTGATGATGTTATGGCAGATGATTGCTGAGGTAGATGCGGAGATAGCCCATCGGAACGCGAGTTGGACCGCCGAACCGGACAGCGGGCCACCGTTGCGATGACGACTTCATAATTCGACTACGAGCCGAACAGACGGCTCGCTGCAAACCTGGCCAAGCCTGCAACGAGACGCGCCTCAAGCATCATAGCCCCGGGGAGCAGCTTGGATGGACGCAAACATCGCGGCGCGACTCAAGTCGTCTTCTCTTATCGTCCAATAGCACCGCCACGTGAGCCCGGTCAGTCTACATGCAGGTACTGCCCACCCGTGGAGCTCGCCGGCACCGGGCTCCAACCAGGACTTGGGGACATGGACCTTCTAGAAAGGGCAAGGGCCGACTTGGGAGAGGAGCAAGTTATTAGGCCGTGGCCAGAATTTTGTAGATATAATAGTCCCGAGCCTCCCAGTGTGTTCTGTTTGTGATTCAATTTGCCATCTCAGTTTGATCTCATCAACACCTTTCCCTCGAAGCCAAGATGAAAGGTACCTTCTCCAAAGCTGGAGCCGCAGCTCTGCTAGCTACTACGGCAAACGCACAGCTCTACCCCAACCAGAGTCCATTGAATCATACCTGTCAGTTGCAAGAGCCGCTCCTGTCTTGCCCTTCGCAGGACCCTTCCAAGGTCGATTCGTGCTGCGTCGAGACATTTGGCGGTCTGGTTTTGAGCACTCAATTCTGGAACACGTACACAGGCCGCGAATCTGAGGGTCAAATCTTGCCAACCGACACCTGGACGCTACATGGTCTCTGGCCAGATTTTTGTAACGGCAGCTACACCCAGTACTGCGACCTCAACCGCCAGTACGACCCCATCCCGGGTCCCAACACAACAAACGGACTGCCAAATGGTACATTCGTCCCACCTTACAACGGATCCAACATTGGCACTTTCCTCGAGCCCTTTGGCCGCTATGACCTACTGGAGTACATGAACACTTACTGGATTGCATGGCAACAAGACAACCCGGGCTTTTGGGGGCATGAGTTTAGCAAAGTAAGTCGCCTACGAAAACGATGTTGAGACATGCACTGACGGCCTATCTCCACGTGTACAGCACGCCACTTGCTTTTCCACATTCAATGTTCCATGCTATGGGCCCCAATATCGCGAGCACGAGGATGTCGTCGACTTCTTTGAGACAGCCATCAAGTACTATAGGAACTTCCCAACTTTCGACTGGCTCGCGGCCAAAGGCATTACACCTTCCAACTCTACGACTTATTCTTACTCCGATCTCGTAGACGTCCTACATGAGCAGCACGGCGGTATTCCATTCTTGGGTTGCACGGGACCGAGGTTCAACTCCACCGATGCTGGCAAGAACACGACCGACCGAGGCTACACTATTCTAAGCGAGGTGTGGTACTACGAGCATGTGAGTACTGCTGCATCCGAAGAAGCATTACCATGATGGATACTAACAGTCGTTCAGGTTTATGGACGTCCTCAGGAGGGAAACACCATTCCCGTCAATGCCTCTGCAAGCTATCTCACCAACTGCGCCACCTCGCCTGGAGCCATTCTTTACCCTGAGAGAACCAATGGATCTGCGAAAGTCCCAATCGTACCTTTCTGATTAAGTTTTCTCATGTAAAATGTAGTCTAGTATATTGTTTGCTATGATAATACGACCTTGCAGCCGGCATTGCTTACCATGCTAAGGGCTTCTTTCCTTGGGTGGGCTGAGGTGAAAACCAGGACAACGTGCACGAAATTCAGAATGTCTAACATGGACAAGCACACTCACAATCTTGCAACATTTCATATGATGCATACCTGTAACAACGGCCGGGGTGTTCGAAAGCAGTTTATATTAATGAATCTATCGATCAACAGCTAGTGTAGACTTTTGGAGAATCCGTCCACCAGCACAAGAACAATGGCCTCCTCATTTTGGCTTTGCAGAGACTAGGCCCCAATTGTCACCGAAGTGTCCGTCGCCTGAGCCGTTGGGGTGTTTTATGAATCGCCTTACGGTGCGCTCTCAGACCTTGCTTGTGAAGTTGATGCCGCTAAACCTTGCAACGCATGCTGCACTTCTCGGTACCCAGTACGCCCATGATGAGATTGATGCTCGCCATCAGTAGGCATATCGACCCTATCCATGTCTACGTCTGGTTCCTCGGACATGTGCACCTCTGAGAGTCTATTTCGTTCGGCCTGCTCCTTCTTAACATGTGTTAGCTTCTTTGCAGCCGAGTGGTGATTGTGAGTTCGTGTGTGGACAGTATGTTGGCCATCCTCAGCAAAAACCTGACGAGCGTAATCGTGTTGTTTGCGCGAGGCATCAAGACCTGCAGGAAACATCTTGCCCATGATGGCATTGTGCTTGTCAGTGGCATCAGGGTCTGCAGCATAGCCACCGGGACTGGGAGTATCTGGCGCATCAGCCGAGGCCCCGTATTGCAGCGTCGTTGGCGTAGGCGAATGGCTGGATTCGCCATCTTTTCGTGCGTGAACCTTGCGGAGATTAGCCGCTGAGGACTGCGAACGCATATCTGGGCGGCCATCTTTTCTGATGAGAACGCCGTCAGCGTTACGTATAGGTTTGGTGCGAGTCCTCTTTGCAGAATTGTAAGGGTCGCTTGGTGATCCGAAACTCATACTCGCTGTCACGCCTTGGAGACCCAGACTTGTAGCACGGTCGCTGGACGTGTACCCTCCCCGACTCCCTCCTCCGCCACTGCCTCGCCGAGCTATCCCCCCTCGCTCTGCTCGTGCAACATAATTAGAGAAGCTCTCCGGGCTGGTCTGTGAGCCAGGAACGCTTTGCCAATCATCCTTCTCCCATTCCGGTCCGAGGGTGTCGTGGAGCTGGGCTGGCATACTCTTCCTGACCCTGCCCCCCCGACTACCAGGCCCACCTCCACGTCCTCGTCCTCGGGGTCGGTGCTCGATTATACGCCGCTCTTCGGGCCGCCAACTGACGTCCAAGAGTCGATGTTCCGTGGTATATGAAAAGTCGGGCGAATGTTGGGGCTGCGAAGACTGAACTGCTTCAGTAATAGCGTGCTGAGAAGACATTGTATGTGCAGGAGTTGAGAACTGAGGACCTGTTGTATCGGCCTCCGTGCGACTAGGAGGAAGCTGTGAAGCAGTGGGGCCGGTGTGGTACTCAACATCACCAAGTCTCTGTCGCTTGGGAGATTTGGAAGTATACAATGTGGCCTCGTGTGGACTCTCTAATCCGTTGTGGTGATTTCGCTTCACCCCAGCGTTGATAGCTGCCCAACCGCCGCTTTGACTGGCCGAAGGTTCCGTTCGCTGCGGGGTTTCGTGCGCAATCTTGGATGAAGAGGGTCCGAATGTTGGTGGGTGTTGCTGAACACTCAACCCAGAGCGATGTGCATCGGTGTCCTGTGAGATACCATGATGCGATGGTCCCGCTGCTTGGGTTGACTGAGCAGATTGAACAATCTTCTCTCGAGGTGATTGGTATGTTTGTGACGTTACTTGTGAAGGTCCAGGCGTGGAACCCTCTTCCAGCCGATAAATTTTGTTCTTCATAATCTCGATATGAAGTTTCAGATTTTCCACTTCGCTCGTCTTGTGTGATATAGTGGCGATCTGTTGTGCCATGAGCTCAAGAGCAGAGTCTTGAGCACCCAATTGATGGCCTGGGGGTAGATGCGAACCACGCGACTGTTGATTCATTCTGCTAGCCTGCAGCTCTTGACTTATGGAGTCTATCGCATGACGCACACCTTGCATCTCCTGGTGCAGCCTGGCTGCGGACTCTTCCACTCTTCGGATATCGGCACTCTGACGAAACAGTTGGGTCTGGAACTCCCGACGAAGCGTTTCCTCGAGTTGTTGGAAAGATTCTTCACCGTGTCGTATATCGCGAGTATGGGCCGCCAGGGCACCGCTGTTCTGAGAAATTTGTGTTTGTAGCCGTTCAATAGCATCGATACTGACTTCGACAGGCGTCTTGGGGTACTGATGGCCACTAGTCCGAGGCGTCTCGCGAGGCGACTGGGATCGAGACAGAATTGACCGCAATCCAAGTAGGGTTCCTGTGGAGTGAATGGCAGGCTCTCGACATGGCACCGTGTTCTCACGATTCGTTTCCGTAGCGAGGGAGGGAGATGGCATTGTGTTGACCTGCGCCTGGGGAATAATGCTCTGCAATGGCCTTGTCACAGGAGGAGAATGCATTGGTGCCGACGATGCTTTTAGCGGTCGTCCATCGGACTCAATAGGATACAGAGGTTGCTGGTCTCTTTGATCAAGATCTTCATAATGGCCTTTTTCCAGTGCCATCCTAGGATACCCTGGTGGTTGCAAATATGGTATATCTGAGTCAACCGCCATGGCTTCGATGAACGATGCTTGTGGTGAACGATTTGACGAAGATGGGCTCGGTGCATCCTCAGCCGCTAGTAGATCTGGTGCAGGATTCTCTTGCGGCTCTACCACAATGAATTGATTCGAAGCTGTCTCGCATTGCAACTCAATGCGATTCAACTTGAAGAAGTCTCGGCCGCTACAAAAGGGGAGATGTCAGTCATCTGACGCTGGCGGAGCAAGGGGCGTTTTGTGGGGCTCTAGTAATTGATACAACTTCCAAAGCTTAATCAAAACTTTGGGACCAACGCAGTTCATTGGACTTACCGAAAGGTACCTTTACCCAAAGGTGCAGTGACAACAGTGAAGCCAATTGGTGTCTCGCCACAGCCAGTATGCGGACAGGACAAAGGCTGGATGGTACTGTTACGCCGTTAGCCAAATGCTACTGACGTGAACCGAACAGCAGTGATGCGAGGTGGGGAGACAATTTGCGGGCAAGCGGGTTTAATAGAGGATAGCCTATAGTGTGGAAATTATTTGGCTCACACTAGCGCGGCTGCGCCTGAAAAAAAAAACTTAAAATACAATGTAACCGATTCATACCGGGATGCGCCCACTATGGTGTCGAGGAACATGATAACCACCGGTTAGGGCGAGGAAGAGAGACTGTGTAACGGCCGTGTTTGAAAAAAAAAGGACCAATGCGAGGGTGAAGCTTACCATCCTTCTAAATCAGTACCCTTTGACGCCGCCTTCGGCTTGCCTGTGCTTTTCAGGGTAATGCTGTAGGATCCGAGCAGTGCAGGAACATAGTAACTGCCTGTCACTCGATGCCAAGAGTTGTAGAATTCGCCTATGGAGTTGCGGCAGTTTCGGCAATATCCCTTTGTAGAACGATTAATGGGTGGCGAAGAGCGTTGAGAGCCTTCGTCAGCACTATCTGCAACCACAAGTGCCGGTTGCTGAACTTGAACGTTCTCGGCATTTTCCACGGTGATGGGTGGATTGTGAGACATGGAGAGTCGACGGCAATGTGTGCTCGTCTTTCCTGTATTGATATCACGAACACAAGACCGTCTTGTCCCCGCTATGGATGTACCCTCTGCAACGGGTCCTTGGACAGCCCATTGAGACGGACCGAAAAATAGATCGCCGTGCCGCCACACAGACACGGCCAGGAGGATCTAGTGCTGTATGCTCGCTTACTGCAAGTGGGCGGAGTGCTGCACGAGGATTACCCAATATTGACTGCCGAAGTCAGGCGGCTGATAGGATGGGCGAGCGTGCAAGTTGTCGGTTCTGGTACGCGACCAGTTTACGCGGCCACAGGGCGGCGTTTCGAGAAGTATGCAGTGAGATTGGAAGCGACGGCGAGGAAGAAGAGATCTCGCCAGACAGGCATACGCAGTCCAAGCGAGGGAAGTCTGTGGATAGCAGGGGAGAATGCAATCGAAAAGTTAAGTCAGAGAAGGAAAGGGACAAGTGAGATAATTAGTAGAAGTTATTCCATGATTAGCCAGGCGTGAGTCTTAGTCCGGTTTAGCGTGCCTCATTGTTTAGATGCGCTCTATTACGAAAAAGCCCTGGGGCCGTCTCGTGTCGCAAGCGTAAAGCGCTAGCTGTTCCATAGGCGCAACACCAGCCCAGACCTTCTCAGCTGTACCTTTCCGGATTTGTCCCTCTACGAATCGAGCCTTTACATGCAACCAGGAGCGGATGGCCAAGGGCTTCGTGTGGGCATCGGAATCGTACAACAACCTCCATCGCACATTGAGACACTCACTGCAGTCCTGCCAACTCCCGGAGCAAGGTATTTACTTCCGAATCAAGCACCGGCTATCTTCATTACCATCAGATTGCAACGATTACCTGTGCCAAGTTTCATCGTCGGCATGGGCCAATAAGCATGGCAAGCGGGCGATAACGCAGCACCAGGGGCTATACGCCTAAATTTACTTTCAAAGCTATATCAAAACAGAACACAACGCAAGCACGTACCCCTCACAGAGCAATGCCCTACCCGCTGTGATCAAAAGAAAAGGCTGCAAGCATGACAGACCGTCGCTGCACGTCAAAAAAAGTTGTTCACGAGCGCACCAACATGTGACAGGCGATAATGTATTTTGTTTCGCTAAAAATTGATTTTCCTTCCCTGATCCGATAGGACGCGGCAGCGAAAGGCTTGCGCTAATTTAAGTCCAAGCAAGGGGGAACATGAGCAGGGATCTTAATTGATGTCCATGCACTTACGCCTGAAGGCATCTGCTAACGTTTGCAAGACACGCTGCAATTGTCTTGGAAAGCGTTCAGCTTCCGGCTCTATGCCTACTAATTGTCCACCTTCAGTTGCCAGGCGCCAGTGCTCATTTCGACGGACAGTGAGATTGTGCTCGGATACGATGCATTACGAGTTTCCGTGTAGCACGACCGACTCGCACAAATGCTCGTAGTTCACTTGACCACGATGAACCCCACGCCATTGCGAGCATCCTGACAGGCCTTTGAAAGAGCTTGCACTTCAGTATCCGTCCACTTCACACTGAGATTATCCCAATTCTTTGTAGCATACTCACGACGGTGTTGCTGGTACATGCCTTGCAAGCGTCGGACTTCTCGAGGGTCGCCTGTTCCACTGTACACAATAAAGGCCGTGCAGCGTGGCAAAGAGTCGTAAACCTGCCCGATTCGCTCAACAGTCTTCGAGACGGCGTCGCCGAGCTCAGCACCTTGAACGCCGACGTCCATATCATCGCTATCTTTGGGGAAACCCAGTCGTTCAAGAGCATTCTGCCGGATGAGCTCAACATCTGCTGTCTTCGCATCGTCCCACCACCCTCTCGCGAGCTCTAGTTCGCGCAGACGTCCCCAGACGAAGTCAATCTTGTCAGTAGTGCCGTCTTTGCCCTCGGCTTGGCCTTTCACGGTACGATCAATAGCTTCGACCACTTCGGCGTCGGTCTTGCAACCTATAGAGACTTGGGCTTGCCCACCGTGTCCTCTGTTTGGATCTCCCCAGTCGATGACGGCTCCAGCACGATGAGAATCATTCGCCTTTGGCCTCATTGAGCGATCTAGTCTCTTGAAGATGGACTCAGCATTAGTGTCGCCTGATCCCCACCTTGGGCCCTTCTCACATTTTTGCTTGACTAGATCAAGACAAGTTCGAGCGTCCTCTACACTGTCGTGGCCTTTGGTGCCTTTTTGGACTTCGCGCTTGAGGTACTTCTGTGCGAGCCACTTGAGAGACTGCTTGTACGGTGGCCCCCGCGGGTGTGGATAAAGGATACCAGTGTCGATGAGGAAGGGGTGAGCTAGCTTGAGTGCATTGAGGTCAGAGTTTAGCGAGTGTCCTACAAGAATTGTGCGCGGTGTGATGAGCTCCAAAAGCTCCTTTTGTATGTCCGCTAGAGTGGTTGTGACATCTTGAAGCATGGCCGCCGTGATACCCGACCACTGCGTTAGATAGTCTTTAATGGTTACGTCAGGCTTGACGAGCTTATCCATAGCAACGCTGCCATCCCAGTTCATTAAACTGATTCGTGTAAGTACAAGCTGGTCGTTTTCAGCCTTGCACATTTCACAGTCGATCGAAATAATGTGTCTTCCGGCGCTCAGGCTACCGTGCTCTATCTCCGCTTCGGGCACTTCTCCGTCTTGTAGATCGGCAACATGAGTATCGACCCAGCCATTATCAGTGGTCTGGTTAGCCAATTTCCTCCTCTGGTAATTCGCCTCCTTGGACTCTTGGGTTGTGAACATGGCTGGATGAAGTACGTATTCGTTTTCTTGCTGTTCCATGAGAGTGGCAATATATTCAGTAATGCGTGTGCGCTTGTTCTCCCAATGCTTCGAGCTTTGTGGGAGGGGTCCTTTGTGATTGCCGGTTTTCTTCATTTGCCTCTCCTCTTGAGTCTTGGGGATTTGGGACGTTAGCATGGTGTGAATAGGCGAATGTAACCTGGAATATTGGT
Source organism: Stemphylium beticola (assembly GCA_029100535.1). Taxonomy (NCBI): domain Eukaryota; kingdom Fungi; phylum Ascomycota; class Dothideomycetes; order Pleosporales; family Pleosporaceae; genus Stemphylium; species Stemphylium beticola. The sequence continues at coordinate 1,544 of JARBXR010000166.1, read as the reverse complement.
TGTTGCGATGCTCTCCAATGGCCTTGATGGGCCACACATGATCAAATATCTCAGAGAGGGGCTTCAACGGTTCGGGCAGTCGGTCAGGCTTCAGACTGGCCGGGTAGGGGTCATTGAGTGCAATGTTCAGCCGTTTGGGTTTTGCATCGGTGCCCTCTCCTTCGAAGGTTCCTTCAGACTGTTGTATACTATCCAGGGCAACGCCTCCGTTGAACATGGCCAGGTCCAATCCAGGTACCATGAGCATGACGACCTGCTGGATGTTTGCGCGGCTTCGCACGGACACCCATTGAGGAGCATTGCCGTCGGCGAGCAGATAGAGCACCAGCGTCTGCAAATCGGTGATCTTCACATGTGAATTCAGACGTGCATGTGGAGAGTGCTCGATAGCCGGATAGCTTCTCCTCAGCTTGCGTTCCTTCCTGCGTTCCTCTCTGGTCATATTCTCATCCGAATGTTCATTGCCCGCTTTGTATGTGACGAATGGGTTCTCGGTAGAAGGCAAGCGCTGCGCATCGTTGTTGGCGAAGGGGTTTTGGAGTGCTGGTTCCGTCTGTGGTGGAGGCGATGGATCCTTCCGCCTTCGTTGGCCGTTTGCGTCTGGGTCGCGGGAATGAGCAGGGCTCCGGGTAGATGTGGGAGCCCGGCTATCTTGTGAAGTATGCTCCTTCCGCCTCTTCTTGGATGCGCCGACCACTATCCAGCCTTCATCGCCGCCATCCGCCGCTGCGCTTGTCGCTTCGTCCGCCTGGTCATCGCCGCGCATGTGCGCCAAAGTCGCACCGAGCCCGACATCGACAGGAGGCGGTTCCTCGTGACTGCCTCGTTTTCTTTTGGCCATGTCGGCGCTTGTCCAACGAATGTGGAATCTATGCGATCTGTGTGACTGAGGTTGTGTGTATAGAGGCGTTGCTGAGCTTCAAGAAAATGTTCGGGATTGCAACGCTTTGACATTAACGTGCCCGTGCTCGTGCGCAGTGTGCCCGGATTCATAGTGTGCCCCGCAGAACACCAACGCGCGATAACTCCACGGCCATGGCTCCGATTGATAAGGCGATCGAAGATCTAAAATCGCGAGGCTTAGAAGAATAGTTTACATTAAAGAGAGTTACTGAAAAGTGTAGCGTTAACTAGTTAACATTGGGGCGGCAATAGAGAGGCGTATTGTGAGGAGTTCTTGAACAGGTGCTAGAGTATAGGTATAGGCTTGTATTAAGACGAATCCTTGAGGAGCAATCAAGGCTTCTAGAGAGATAATATATACCTATATCACGTGACCTCATCACGTGGTTATGGCTGGTACGGACCGGCGGGATCCCGTAGGGTCTCCGGTGGCTGGCCTGCCTGTGGCTGGGTCTTCGCTCTGGAGGTTCGTGACACGTATTAAGGCCTAGAGATACTGAATATACTAGCAGGTAAGCTCTTAACCCGCAATAGGAGTTAGATTTTATATAATATATTACTAGGTGTTACACGGGGGTGCGCTATACTTCTCTGAACCTGGTCCGGGTTAGGGCAGGCGAGCTATGTGTATAGCTACGTGC